>JARVZY010006553.1:0-26042 GCA_030686995.1 Artemisia argyi
TAATTCCTCAATGGAGAACGCATTGACATCCCCAATCTTCCACCAATTATATATTTTTTCCCACACGCTCATAGCAAAATTACACATGATCAAACAATGACAACACGATTCCACCATATCCCCGCACGAAGGACATAATACCGAATCTAAATCAATGCCTCTTTTATCTAACTCTTCACGAACCGGAAGTCTACCCTTTAGAGCCCTCCACACGAATATGTTGACTTTTTTTGGCACCCATTTGTTCCATATCGTCGCCTCTCCTCCACTAACTACGCTGAAAATCTTCTCTTCCACCAATTTTGTTAATTCTCTAACCGTGAAATCTCCATTTTCTTGATACGTCCATTTCCAACAATCCCTACAATCAAACTTGATAACAACATTTTGTAATAATACTAGTAATTCCTCAAACTCTTTACAAACCCTCCCTCTAAGATTTCTAACCCAATCCCACTCCCAAATCCAAGCATCATCAACCCATTTCCCTTTTTCCACCACCCTACCCTCCTTACTTCTATCAAGGTGATAAAGCCTCGGGAATCTATCACATAGCCTAACCTCACCCACCCATTTATCAATCCAAAATCTTATGTCGTTACCATTCCCGACTTCCCCAACAAATGAAGAAATAAACTCTAGGCCTAACCCCTCCAACTCCGCCCCTACCCTAATGATATCACGCCATACCCCAACCCCCCCTTCCGACCCCCCTATCCCCCTAATGTCACCAAGCCCACCACTTTCCCCGTATATGCTTTTTATGACTCTAACCCATAAAGACCCCCCTTCCCTTTTGAATCTCCACCACCATTTTCCCAAAAGAGCTAGGTTTTTCCCCCGAAGAGACCCAATATTTAACCCCCCATCCCCATGTGGAGCTAGTAACCTTTCCCATTTAACCCAAGATAATTTTTTAGAATCCCCCACACCCCCCCAAAAGAAATTTTTTCTCACCCTTTCAAGTTGTTTTATCACACTCAACGGCACTCGGAACATCGAAAAGTAGTACAATGGTAAGCTTCCTAGAACCGATTTAACCAATGTTAATCGACCCCCGAACGACATCGATTTTGCTTTCCAATCGCCCAACCGATTTTTGAATTTCACTACCACATTATTCCAAGTCCCCACCCTTCTCATGTTATCACCAATTGGTAGCCCCAAGAAAAAATAATAATAAAAAAGCTCACCGTGAATAATAAAGAAGGGACTAAAAAAAAAAAAAAAAAGCGTGAATAGAAAAAAATAAATAATAAAAGCTCACGTGAATAGGAAAAAAGAAAGACAAAAAAAGAAAAAAAGGTAAAAAGAAGTGAGTAGAAAGAAAGAGAAAAAAACATAAACTTAGGTTACCATATTCAATCTTAGGTTAATGTTCACCATTAAATCAAACTAAATGTGAGGATTTATCTTTTAGTATATAACAAAAACTTAGCGCACAAATGAACTTTTCTCAAAGTGACATTTTAACCTATAACTTATCAAGTGATTGAAGGCAAAGTCTGTTTATATGTCTCGTATTTAATGAAAAGTCAATATATAAAAGACAAAGGTTTTTACTTGCCTTTAATTTATGAAAATTCATAAAAATAAATGCTACGGTATGTGGTAAACTTTTATACATGTGCATTGCCTAACTAAATAAGTACAAACGAAATGCTTCAAATGGCTAATTTCATATATATCCGATTTAGAGTTGACATCCATGAAGAATTTATACATGTCATAGAACTTATCAACCAATCATAACTATCTATTTATATTTTTTACATTTTTTTTCAAAACAACATATCTTATAAACGGTAAATCTTCAAGCTACAAAAAAAATACCATCGCGACGAGAATTAAATCATCTTTCTATAGATATGCATTGTTATACACTTTCGACGATTTTTTTTTTTTTTTTTTTTTTAATTTCCGCCCTGAAAGAATCATATATGATTCCTAAAAATCATATATGATTTATAAAAATCATATATGATTCGTAAAAATTATGATTCGATTCTTACGAATCATATATGATTCGTAAGAATCATATATGATTTGTTAAAATCGAATCGTATATGATTCTTACGAATCATATATGATTTTTCTGGGTGAAAAAAAAAAGTTCATCGAAAACAAAATTCGTCGAAAGTATATAACAATGCATGTCTATAGAAAGATAATTTAATTCTTGTCGCAAATGGTATATTTTTTGTAGCTTGACGATTTACAGTTTACGAAATATTTAAGTTTTAAAAAAAGGGTGAAAGTTTATTTTTTTATTTTGATAAAAAAAAAAAAAAATGAGTGGATAAGATTGTTTGATGGGTTCTATAGTAAAAGTTGGATGTATAAAGAACTTTTGTCATCCGATTTAACCATCAAAATGTCATATTTACCCAACCAAATAATAATGTCATATATACCTAATTTAAACAACATATTTGTCAAATTTAAACATCAGAAAACACATGATGCTATTTTTGTATATGACTATGAGCTTTGAATCAACATGTCTATAGTTTCTCCCTCGTTAGCAAGAATATACTCCTTTCGTCTCAAAATTATAATCCACATTTTCTTTTTGGGATGTCTCAAAATAATTATTCACTTTCTTTTTTAAGTAAAAACTAGAGAATATATTAAAAGAAAATTCTCTTTGAATGGTTAAGATTTATAAGCGTCCATTTTGATTCAACTTTATGATTTCTCTTTCATGACAATAATTTTGAGACAAAAGGAGTATATATATTGTTAACGTGTGGCAGGACGTGTATTCGTTTGAGGATTGGCGAATACATCTTTTTCAGTGGATACTCGTAAAGCAATTTTTATAGTAAGTACTATAAAGAAACGAGGTTCAGGTATGGTAACAACTACATAGAGAACTCCAGATAAATACAATTACAAGGAAACAATTTCACGAGTTCTTTAGTTATATGATTTCATTATTACAATACTCGAAGTCGTTTGAGCACGCATGTTATGTCACTTGTATGATTTACCTCTGTTTTGTAGTAGCGGTTGCATTGTCCCAAACAGAGGTAAAAACAGATGTAATCCGTTTCAAAACAAAGACATGCTTAAACAGTTCCTATAAGAACATATGAATTAACACCTGTAGTAAAGCACACAAAATGCAGACCAAATACACTAAATGGATAGGAAGTTCCTTTGAAACGTACTCGATCCCTAAAAATCCTATTTAAGATTTCATGTAGAAGACCGAATGCTCACAAGGGGCCTTAGTCAAACATACAGCATGCCGGAGAGGTAATAATGCAAAGTACACAACCCTCAATTCCCCACATCTAATCAAACATAAAAACCATAATTACAAAAGAAATCAAGTGAAAATGATACATGAAACCTTACTCATTACTTCCCAAATTCAGAGAACCATCTTTCATCAGCTTCACACTCAAACTGTTAAATCTTCCTCTTGAGTAATGTCGAGAAGCCTTTCTCCAGTCGGTTCCCGTTTTCATCATGGCAGCAAACTCCTCATAGTTAATTTTGCCATCCTGCATCATGAACTATGTAATCAAGAGGTGGTAATTTCAAACCATATACTCTTATGAAGGGATCATCAAAATTGTAGCTAAGATGAGCTCCTGTCAAATAGGCTGAACTACTGCCAATATTAGATTATAAAAATTGTTGCTAAGATGAGCTCCTGGCAAATAGGCGGAACTACTGTCAAAAGTAAAGTAAAGTAAAGTAACTCCCAATACCGTCTTCCACGGGTTATGGGTCCCAATACCGTATTCCACGGTGTATGGGGGAGGTTGAGACGTAGACAACCATACCCCTACCTAAGGTAGAGAGGCTGCTTCCGGTTCTACCTAAGGTAGAAAAGGACCTCCGGCCTTTTGTCGGGAGTGAGGATCGAACCCTTGACCTCTAGGTTAAGAGGCAAGGGGTTTTCCAACTACTGTCAATAACAGATTATACAAATTGTAGCTAAGATGACCTCCTGCCAAATAGGCTGACCGTCCAAAGTCTTTGAACTTGTTTTGGGCGTCGGGGGCGGGGTTGGGGGGTTTTGAAGGCAATCAGTTTCTAGGGAGTGGGTGTACTTCAAATTAATTGGGATTATCCAATCAAATTCAGAGTAGGTGCAGCAAGACTGATTCTTTTGTTTATTTAAAACACATTTACTAATTAGACTTTGACAAACACTGACACAGCCGATTATCTGATTATCACAGCTTTAAACAGCTATAGCACATCCTAATCCTCATCTTCTTGCAATTCATTTTGTTACTTTTGATTATTCCACATCACATAATCTCTTTCAAATGCAATGACAAACACTCATATTATTCTTGTAATAGTCACTTTTTTTTTTTTTTTTTTTTTTTTTTTTTTTTTTTTTTTTTTTTTTTTTTTTTGATATGCGTTATAGTATTATCTGTGTAAACTGTTATCATGTTTAATGCATAAATAATTTATTGAGGTTTTGAAAAACAAAAGAAAATGTGTAGGTCAAATTTACGTGAATTATCTGGACACACACTAAAGAAGATCCGTTATGACATGTTAACCAACCCGTCCATCTTCCTTTGGCAGGGAAAAAGCTCATAAAGTTGATGTTTACCTTATCTGTGTCGACTTCTTGAAAGATATCATTTGCAACATTTGCTGAATCCATATCTCCATCTTCCATCAAGGCGTCCTGAAGCTCTTGAGGAAGTATGTAACCATTACCATCCTTGTCAAAATATGAAAAAGCTTTGTGTAGATGCTCATCGTTTGCCATTTTTTTGAGGTGGAGTGAAATGGCAACAAATTCCCCATAATCTAGGGTGCCTTTACCAGTATCTACCTGTAAGCAACAAAAGCATGAATGAATGGAACAAGAAAAGCTAAAAGACTACATTTTGTCTCTATCAAGCTACTACTAGGCTCCAATTTCCAAGCACAGCAAGTTTGTTCCTATCCATGAAACTTCTGCTTCTTAGTTTTATTTTCCACATTGTAATTATAGGCCAGCTAAACTTGTCAAAGGAACAAAGGTGGGGCTGTTTGGTACAGAGAAATAGAGGCAAAGAAATGGAAATGGGCTGATTTCCCATGTTTGGTAGGTTGAGAAATCAAATGGGTGGAGAATTTCGAATTCTCAAGGAATTCACCTCTTTGTATTTTGTTAACTTTGATTTCCACCCCTATTGTTGTGGAAATGGAGAGAATTGAGCTTTAAAAAACAATTTTTTTAAATAAAGTTTTTTTTTTTAAATAATTTTTTTCCAAAATAAGTTTTTTTTTTTAAATATTTTTTAAAAAAATACTTTTTTATAAAAAATAATTTTTTTTTAAATAATTCTTATAAAAAATAAATTTAAAAAAAATAAATTTTTTTAAAAAATGTTAAAAAAATAAATTTTAAAAAAATATAATTAAATTTTTTTTTAAATATATATATTTTAGAATTGTTGTTTAGAAAAAATAATTTTTTTTTTAAATAATTTTTATAAAAAATAAATTTTAAAAACAATAATTAAAAAAAAATATAATTATTTTTTTTTTTAAATATATTTTTTTAGAATTGTTATTTAGAAAAAATATATTTTTTTTAAATCAATAAATAATTTTTTTTTTCATTTCTCGGGTCAAGTCTCTGTGTTACCAAACATTAGAATTGAACAAAATTCTCTACTGATTTCTATTCTCTCAATTTCTATTCTCTACTTCATTTCTATTATCTGAAATTCTCTCTACCAAACAGCCCCGGTTTAGGGTTTAGGGTTTAGGTTAAAGTTTTCATTTATTGGTATTAGTGGTGGAAAAAGTAGGCAGGTTGAGTAATGTGCAAAACAGGTATTTCTGATACAGCTCAGTGACACAGTCTATTGGGTTGACATAACACATTTTTGTACAAGAAAATTTTAGAACTTTTTAAAAACCATCAATAAGTCCAACATGAGAGAAAAATAATACTGTAAACAATAATCTTATTTCTTTAGTTAAATTAGGAATTTTTTATGCATTAAAAAACTCCTCGAGTGACTTCCTACATACTTGACGTGCATGGCTAGTTTCCTTTTTAGCTAATTTTTAATTGACCTCTTTGAGAGAAAAAATTACCTAAAGGCTCATTTGTAACTATAAGGGTCAAAACTGCCACCTCTAGTCGCTATTATCAAGAAGCTTTTCACAGTTAACAATAAATACATACAACACTCTTCTGTTAATGATCAACTAGCAGCATTCCATACTGATACCATAACTAAACATGAAGTTTCAGCAATCAATGTTTTTGCAAGATGGTATGTAAATGCAGCAACAGCACCTAATATTCTAACTTGGAGTAATGACACAGCTATTAACGAGAAATAGAAATGAAGATTAGGTATGAAGTCACACTTACAGATTCAATAAGCAGCTGAACTTCAGACTCTGCAAGTTGTGTATTAAATTTTTGCAGTCCAGCTTTCAGTTCTTCAATTGTAACAATACCATCATCATCAATGTCTATCTTTTTGAACATTTCCTTGATGTCTTCGACTTCTTCGTTGGACAAGAAATCCGCAATCACCTAGACAAAAACAGCAAAAATACAGGTTGTCTGATGAATATTGGTATCTTGCACTTTAAAAAGTAAAAAAGAAAAAATTGGTTAGGATCCAATAAACCAACCCTCAGAGCCTTTCTCTTGAACCGATTCATTAATGAAAACTGCTTTAGTCTTGCCTTGACAACATCACCAAGGGGAACATTTGGAGCCTTTTTAGCATTTTGAAGCCAAGAGTGTTCTGTAAGCATATAAAATTATCAATCAGACAAACTAATATAAACAGATACCATGTTCATGAAGTCTCACTGAAGCTCATTCCTTGCTTAATAATATTCAAAATCAAAATATCAAATGATGTTTAGCAGGTTTTTACAGAACAGCATAGCAATTTATCATTTATATGTAAAGAGACACCACGACCTATGAGCATACACAAATTTAAGATCACTTCGAATGTGTATAATTGGATCGATATGCACCTGATACCCATTCCCCCACTTCATAATTCATGCTGGTAAAGTTCACACATAACCCAAAAAAAAAAAGTAAGTTGTTGGAATTGACTGAATCTATGAGACAGACATACTCCTCAATGGAGATTTGTCATTTTTGATACTAGTAACCCACAGGAATCCCACTGCCGTTAGCACCCTTTTTAGTATTCATTGAGCTAATTTCTTATTGTTTTCGCGCATTAAGGTACAGATCCTGCTCTACAAATGTTAATATTTGGTTCAACATGCACCCAATACTCATTTGGTGAGCCATTCCCCAATGTCCTATCTCTATAAACCCTTTTTTAACCAAAAAAAGGCGGTATATATTGTGATGACCTAAATTGTTGATGATATTACTTTTATCTGGCCAATCTGAAGACTAGCTTTTCTAATGTCTATGCTTTAAAGCATACATATATTAATAACCCATTTTATGTTCAGTATTCCTCCAGTCACACTACTCTACTCCACAACTACGATTGGGAAAAGAAATTATTTGCTTGATGATGATGACCATAAACTACTATATTGTAAAACTTTACCCATTATGATTAACAAGCATATATAAACATCCTTAAGATGATAACGCAGCACAATAGCCATGGTTGTAAAACTCACTAAGGGGTGTACTCGAGCGGTCAAATACCTTGTAGCGAGTAAGCAGCCGGGGGGGGGGGGGGGGGGAGTAGTCGGATTGGGATTTTTAAATATAAAATCAAAATTATACGTATGACATGTTCATAGGACCCTAGAAATATGTTTAAAAACACTGACACAATTGTTTAAATACTTCAAACCGAGTTTTGATTGAGTTGACCGAGTTTGATTGAGTTTTGACCAAACCGATTTTTTTGGCCAATTCGGCTCTACTCGTGTCAGTCACTGACCTTGTAGCGAGTAATCACCAATTACTCGGCCTTGTAATCCGAGTATTACAACACTGATAATAGCACATAAAACTATTTTACCGGGGTAACCCTTTACCCAAAAAGATAATAGCACATGAAGTCTATTTATTATTCAATGGAGTTGCAGCCATTTACCAATATCTACAGTGGATAACAAAATTTGGAACTGTTCGTGTTGATTGGCAATAAGCAATAGAACAGAGTATTAATCATCCTTGTGCTCATTTACACAGGAGCTTATCTGATAACTATGTTCTTCCGTCTGAAGGCATACAACACAATGACACAAACCTTAGGGTAACACTTGTAACTGTTTGTCTACAGGACAGCACAACCCCAAATCAGTTGGTATTGACCAAGGATGTGCACCAAAAATTTAAGCGAGTTATAGTTATTTAGTTTTATCCAATGTTGTACTTCGATTAAAAGTTTTCCAAGCATGAAAATCTTATTTGAGGGCTGCGAAGTGGATTAATAAAAGTACAGCTCAAAAAATGAAAACCATTTCTGCAGAATTAAAGACTTCGTGTGTGCAAATCGTCAATGATATGATTATATAAATCACACATTTGTGTTAGAACAATAAGCATACCAAGCACTTGTTTAGCTGTTAGGCGTAGTTTTGGATCTGGCTCCAACATTTGACGAACAAGACTCTTAGCACCTTCTGAAACACTAGGCCATGGTTCACGTTTGAAATCTATTAGCCCACGAAGAATGGCCTGTGCAACCCCTTGTTCTGACTCTGCATTACAAAGAACTCACTTTAGGAAGAAACATTTTTAACGGATTCAGCAAGCAATGTAAAAAGTATCGCTACATCAATAAATACTTATATACACTGTAAATATGAAGAAAAAACAGCAATCCTCTAGGAAAAACCATTACCAGCCCAAAATGGAGGCACACCACATAATAAAATGTAAAGAATGACCCCTGCACTCCAGATATCAATCTCCGGTCCATAGTTACGCTTAAGCACCTCTGGAGCCATGTAATATGGGCTTCCAACAATTTCAGAGAACCTTTCGCCTATAAAAGTTTAATAAGGCAGTCATTAGAGTACATAAATTTCCAAGATATAGTAATCTACATGGTCACATGTGAAATAAGTAAATCCAGCTGTTTCAACTACAAGTTTAAACAGTTGTACACAGACATATCTTCTAACAACCCTAGAGGTGCAATTTGTTTTAGAGGTTGCTGCAACATAGAATCCCAGTATGGAATGGAATCATAGTAATATTATTAGTTTGGTACGTGGGGATTGCTTTTCAATATGGTAGTCATACCCTCAAACAAGGGGTTACATAAAACCCAATAGAATAGCCTGGTTTCAATAAACACAGCATTGTTTTTGTTGGAATTCGAGCTAATAACTCTTAGCCATCACCTTTCTTGAACTTTTTTCTGATAATTTTTGGCTTTACTTTAGTCAACCCTCAGTTTTCTCTCCTCCCATTTTGATTAATATTAAGCTATAATATTGATTCTTACCTTAATCATTTCCAATCTTTTATACTAGCATTCATTTTCTTTTTTATACTTTTCTTTCAAACCTATACTCATTTCCAATCCTATATACAAACCAAACACGCCCCCAGAGTCAATAGTTTTATCAACTTTTCTGATCCTTTTAGAAGCAAATCAAGTCTTCATTGAACCAAATATGTAGAAAAACTGTATATCCTTACATAAATAAAACACAAACTTATAGAGTGTCATGGTATCACTACTTTTAGAAGAAAAAGATGAGAACATATTAATAAGAATACAATCCAAGGGCCTTGGATTGTCCAGAATCACATTCCGAAGATAACGTATTATACATGGTGCTTATACAAAAAAGTAAAGTAAAGTAACTCCCAATACCGTCTTCCACGGGTTATGGGTCCCAATACCGTCTTCCACGGTGTATGGGGGAGGTTGAGATGTAGACAGCCTTACCCCTACCCAAGGTAGAGAGGCTGCTTCCGGTTCTACCTAAGGTAGAAAAGGACCTCCAACCTTTTGTAGGGAGTGAGGATCGAACCCTTGACCTCTAGGTTGAGAGGCAAGGGGTTTTCCAACTGATCCAACCCCACTTGTTTATACATGGTGCTTATACAAAATCATCCAAAACCAAAGTTGTCAAAGAACACAAAGTCAATCACACTGTTCTCAAGTTAAGTAAAAGGAAGGAAAGCAAATGAAAGTGATAAAATGTAAAAAAGGTCATGTTCTTAAGTTTTTTTTAGTGTTGAAAGTGAAAGTAAGTGGGTAAAAGAGGGGGGTATTTGCTTTTAAAACTTTCACCCCACTTTTGGGGTGAACGTAAACTTTACTTCCTCTTCATTTCATTGCTTTCTCTTTCTTTACTTTACTTTCCTTTTCTTCTCAAATTTTTTTCGAGAACAGAGTGGAAAGATAAGCAACAGTAGATTAGTTGATAGACATCTCGACAAGATCCTTGCCATCAATAGCTCCAAAACGAATGAACTAGTAAAAACAAGCAGATGCAAATCCATATAAGATGAAGGAAACTGCTGATAAATTGCACCAAATGCATCATTGATCAGATACATACAGTAGGCAAAGATGATGTGCTAATAGAACAATAGAACAATTAGCCTGGAAAACGTGTCTTTACAAGAAAGCCGAGGTAAATCGTTGGTGAGTAATTCAATGATACAAAATGAAGCTTATACTTAAAATGTTAAAGGAAAAACTCGAAATCAGGTAAAGCTTTAAGACCTAATAGTATTTGTAATCAGGCTAAGAGAGCCTTCGGAAAGAAGTAGTATGACAACTAGACAGACATCGAGTAGCAAGATATCTTGGCATACAAAACAGTTACTTTCAAACTTGTATTAAATGTTAAAGGAAAAACTCGAAATCCGGAGTATATTATAGAGTAACAAATAAGATAGGATGCCGAAATTGTCACTACAAAAAAAGGCATCTTTTAGGATAATTAATTTCATGTATCATATAACGAGGTTCGAGTTGAAGTTAAAAGGTAAGTTGTTGTATTTCTAATTTTGCATTGGGGTCTCCTTTGTTAATAGTTTCTTGTCTAGTTAACACATTAATCAGCTATTTAAAAGTCGTTGAATAAGTGGAAAGTAAGATGAAACAAGTAAGTTTCTACCTGGCTTAAAAAATATAGAAAGGCCAAAATCAATAGCCTTAAGGGGCGAATTCTCCTTCTTATTCGCAAACAAAAAATTCTCAGGTTTCAAATCTCTATGAATAACCCCATGCTTATGACACAACATGACAACTTCAACAATCGTCTTAACAACAGCCGCAGCCGCACGTTCAGTATAATGCCCCCGCGCAACAATCCGATCAAACAACTCACCCCCTTCACACAACTCCATAACCAAATGCACAGCATTCTCATCCTCACACGCCTCCCTAAACCTAACAACACTGGCATTCTGAGGCAAATGCTTCATAATAGCAACTTCTCTCTTCACATCCTCCACATCAACAGTTGTCCGTAACTTTCGCTTCGATATCGACTTACACGCTAACAACTCCCTTGAATTCCGATCGATACATAAATAAGTAACACCAAATTCACCACGACCTAGCTCTCTATCTAACATATACTTATCTTCGATGTTTTCTTTCGATGATACGTCGCTTAAGACGGTGATCGGAGCTTTTGTTTTATCCTTTTTTGTGATGTGATCGGATGATTTCACATCTTCTCTTGCTACAGCAGCTGGAGATCTGCAACAGTTGCCCATTTTTCAATTCAAACCCTAACTTACTTGCTTACACTAGGTTAATGGTTTCACATCATAGTGAGTACTAGCAAACAGTTGGAATTGAGAGTGTGTGTGTGTGAGAGAGAGAGAGTCTATTTAGTGTGTGTGTGTTTGGTGTGCGAGAGAGAGAGAGAGAGTGTGTGTGTTTTTTGGAAATGAGGGGTTGGTTGGTTGGGTCGGGTCGGGACGGAATACATGAATCAAATGATAGGGTAACCAAACGCCCGGCTGTAAAAATTGTCACTTATAGCAAGTACAGTAACTAAAGGGTATGAAAATGTAATGGTCATGGTGTAGCAATCTTTATTTTTATAATTGCATTTTTGGTCCTTGTGGTTTGATCAAATTACAGGTTTGGTCCTTAAAACTTTGAAAGTGCAACGATAATCCTCATTTTGAAGTTTGGGTTGCATTTCTTGTCTTTTTTCGTGTGAAATGACCAAATTACCCTTGTATTTTTCTGAACAAGACGAAGGGTATTTTAGTCATTTAACTTTATCCAAGGACCAAAAATGCAATCTAAACTTTAAAATGGGGACTATCGCTGCACTTTCAAAGTTTTAGGGACCAAATATGCAATTTGGCCAAATGATAGGGACCAAAAATGCAATTAACTCTTTATTTTTTTATTATATGTGTTTTGTTAGAAAAAAATAGTTATAAGATACACACGCAATAGACAAAATTCAAAAGTATAATACATACAATAGGAAAAAATAAAGATGGCTACACAACAAAACAAAAGTATCAAGTTAGTTACATTTTTCGTACTCTTTACCCTTCATTCAAAACTCATCCAACTTTGATTATAATATATCCACGAGCCGTGAGCCAAATACTCGGTTTCTGCGCTAGTGACATGCTCTATACGAGCTTTATCGGCTAAATAACCAATTCACGTGTAACGCCCCAACTCGATAAGGGTAGAAGTATTACGTTATGGTGACATATCCAAGCAAACACAAATTATTTTATTAATCAACACAACTTGTGCCAGTCTCTCAGACTGAAACCCCTCGCGTTAGATTAGATTGTAAAACTAACTTAGGAATTAAAATATCGATAGACATTCTAGGTGTTAACGTTCCACTCTTAGTGATCGACACTCTACATACCAACTACGCTACATTGATTGGGTACACTGCTTGTTAGTGTGTGTTATAGGATAAGTTGGCTAAATATAAATTTAAAACTTGATAAAGAATATTCCTATTCTACAAAGATATACGCACGCATCAAGTTTTTGGCGCCGCTGCCAGGGAGTGAATTGTTTAATATCTGTTTATCTGTTAATATTTTAGTTAGGTTTTAACTTGTTTAGATTTTGATTTTTAGATTTAACTGTTAACTTTTAGATTTCGATAATTCTAAACATACTGCGTATTTATTTATTTAATACGGCGTATTGATTTTCTGAAATAAGAGTCTGATTAATTTTTAATGTATTAAGATACGGCGTATCTTATTATTTGGATATGGCGCATCGTTTGCAGATATCAGCAACTTTTATTCTTCATTTTGTTCCCTAATTTCCGTGATAATTTTTCCACCGAACAAATCCTACTGACGACAGGGATTACTATGGAAGATATCACGATGAACGAGTATTTAGCTATGGAACATAAGAAGTCACTACAAAGTAAGAATTCTCCCACGAAAAAGCTATGGTCCTTGGAGAATGATTATGAATGTGAGACTTATGAAGTTAGTTTATGTGAGTATCCGACAATACGCATTCATGATAAAAACTCTGGTGATTTGGAATAGAATAGTGGACACTTGCGTTCAAATTTCAATGAAACTCACGATGTTATTGTCTACGACTTACCAATATTTGACCATTTGTTTGAATTAAAGTCTCACACTGTTATGCCTGTATGCTAAATTAAAACATATGAGAACGATGAATTTGATGTACTCATAATCGATGCTAATCTATTCACTTGGGAAACTCCTCTTGAAGCCATATTCATGGAATTTAAATGCCTAAGCAGCATGGAAAGTGACTTGTTTACTTATGATTTACTAATGAGCTACATGGAAGATGAATTGCTCCTTCTATGGCCAATGATTGAATCTAAGGGATTGAGTTGAACTACTATCGAGGAAGAAGAAGAAGAAGAAGGAAGGTTTCGGATTGAATATCTGAACCATATTAATTATCAGTCACATAATAAGAAGCAGAACGAAAAACCAATCGAAACCATAAGACCTTCCTATATGCCTTATATGCCTTATGACAAACAATTTTATCGGATGGATAAAAGCAACCTTGAAGATGAAATGATGTATGCTGAAGCCGAGATCCTATTCAAAAAATGATTAGTAAGATTGATGGATATTTGTTTAACAGATTGGCTTGAACTTAAATATGGAGCCCATGAATTGGCTCCTATGAGTGAGGTGAGACGTATAGTCACTTGATGGTTGCCACATAGCTTTAAGGAGCAATTCGATGAATTTATGAAGATTAAGAAAAGAATGGTAAGTGATACTAGCTTTGACATTAATTACGATCCTAATGACAATGATTTTTTTGATTGGTTAGCTAGTAAGTTCAATAACCATATGACCATGGATCGCGCTATTAAGAATGCACTTTCGGTCTATTAGAGGAGAGGTGATGATGAAGAAATCCTAACTGATGAAGAATCGTCATGTGATGAATCATACGTTGACTCTACCTTTGAGGATGGTGTGGAAGAGCTATTCAGCATCGACATAGATGTGTTTGACTATGAGACACCGCTATGTAAAGAATTCAAGGAATTTAACTATCTTCTTCAAATTGATGTTGACGCACTTACCGGTGATTTACTAGGATTCAAGACCTATGACATGATATTATGAATGGAACAATCAAGTGCCGTAGGTTGATGAAAAGCCTTGGCTTCTACATGGGACTTGGGAAAAACCTACTCAAGAGATAAATCATGCATGTCAACCATTCTGATTCAAAGATGGACGTGTTAAATGGCCTACCTGTAATTGGGAGACTAAGAATCGTTGTAATGGTGGATATCTTCCGGGAATATATAGTGTTGGTTATTTAACGTATTGTGAAAATTATGAATGTTATGAAGAGCAGGAAGACAGAGATTTGAAAATTAAAGCTTTAATGGAGAAATCTCTTCTAGAGGCACCACATGAGAATGAAAATGGTGAAGGAGCCGAGTTCTGCCTTTGGCTTGAAAGTTTTTTTGGAAATTATCACAAACTTGATTGTGAGCTGTTGGGAATAAACTAACAGTTACCACTGTTCTGCATGAATGAAGAAACTGTTGAGAGAAATAGTACCAATGTTGCAAAAAAGGGTCTACAAGGCCGATTAATTGCCGCCTAGGCTCTACAAGACCACCAACCTTGCCGATTTATGTAACTGGGTCAAACATATAGATCAAGCGTGGTCAACGGCGATCAATGGTGGTCAAACTTGCGGGAAACCTGCAAATCTTGCCGGAAGTACCCAAAACTCTGCATAAACTTATTTTGATCACTTATAGTAACTAGTTAAATCTATTACAAGTTGTTTTTTAGAAAAATGTCTTGCCGGAAATACCTAAAACACGCCAAAAATACATAAAACTTGCTGGAAATACCAAAAATTTGCCAAAAATGCCAATCCGATTAATCACCGATTAATCCCGCCTAGACCGATAACAAGCTGCATGGTGGTCGACCGCCCGACTACCGATCCGCGATTTTTGCAACCTTGAGAAATACACTAGCAGTGGAAACCATATTACCGCTATTAGTACTTATAGTTTCAACTGTTTATGTTAGCTGTTAGTATGTCGTGAATAATGATAACTATAGAAAAGATCTTATGTATATCTTACGTTAATAGCTTTATACTTATCTTGTAAAGGACTCCTTGTCCTATAAAATGAGGTCCTAGGTTTAGGTTTTACATACGTAATCATTGCAAAAGCTTCAAGGTGTAACCCTAGTGATATTCATATAACTCGTATTATTTTTAGTAATATTAAGGCTACAAGTTTGATAAATCTCTGTGTTCATTCCTATTGTTTCTTATACAACCATACACATCGCTCAATATATATCTTCTAAGTGCTTTGTGGTAAATTCCGCGTGCTACAAAGTATATACTCAAAGTATCTATCTAACACAAGGCGTGTGTTTAGATCCTCATCAAGTGGTATCAGAGCCAGGTTCTGATACTTTGAATTAGAAGATCCAAAGAAAACAACTCACTTTTGCAAATCCAATGGAGATAGAGAACAATAAGTCGAATGTTGCAGCAAGGCTTCCAAAGCTCAAACTCAATGAGTATGAGATGTGGAGGATTATGATAGAGAAGTACTTCCTTGTACAAGATTATGTTCTATGGGAAATCATCATGTTTGGTGATTCATTCAAGCCTAGTACTTCTTCAGAGACAATTGATGGCAAGACTGTTCAGAAGCTTAATACTGGACCAGTTACCAGTGAAGAGAGGCTTCAAAAGAAGAATGACTTGAAGGCAAAAAGCTTACTACTTATGACTCTTCCTAAGGATCAAATAATAGCATTCAGCAAGTACACAATAGCAAAGACCCTTTTTGAAGAGATCTGCTCAGTATTTGGTGGCAATGATGCTACCAAAAAGACTTAGAAAACATTGTTGAAGCAAAATTATGAAAACTTCTCTTCAACAAATAATGAGTCTATTGATAGTATCTTTACAAGACTCTTCAACAAATAATGAGTATATTGATAGTATCTTTACAAGACTTTAGAAGATTGTAACACAATTGACTGTGTTTGGTATTGAGGTAGACAAGGAAGACCTCAATCTGAAGTTTTTAAGGAGTTTACCTCTTGAGTTTCATACTAATGTGATTGTCTGGGAAAAGAAACCAGAAATTGAATCAATGAAACTCAATGATCTTTACAATAATTTTAAAATTATTGAGCAAAGATTGAAGAAGGCAGGAAAGTTAAGTACAAGTTCTGGGAATTTGGCACTTATATCATCTTCTGTTGATGACTGTTCTGATGATGATAGTGATGAAGATGATGCAACTGCTGATGTTGTTGTTTCCACTGTTAGTACAAGTGTTACCACTACAAGCTCTAAAAAGAAGGTTGCTGGACTTGGAGACCCTACCTTCTATGCTTTTCTCTCAATCCAAGTTATTGGTTCACTTCTAACTCATGAAGATCTGGAGCAAGTGGATGATGATGATATGGAAGAGATGGATATCAAGTGGCAGGTCACACTCCTAAGTTTGAAGGCAAAGAAGTTCTAGCAAAGAGCAGTGATTGGCTCCAAACGGTCAACCTAAATCAACCAATGTGAATGGTCAACAAGGTCAGACAACTCAGGACCAATGCTCCGTGGAATACAGTGTTTCCCCGGGTCGTTATGTCCCGACGAGGTGTGATGGTATCAAAAACGGGTTTTGTGATCGGGTGAATTTGAATGGGAAAGGGTATGAGTGAGTAATTGATTTAACTAAGGAAATGTAAGACAAAATAGCTTAAATAAGCTAGGAGAATAATTACGTGAAAACAAAACACTTAAAAAACGATTAAAAACCTAAAACGCGTACGTTTAAATTACAAATAACGTAAACGTACGAAACAAAACGTGAAATTTGAGAAATAAAAAGCCTACGGATATGAAAATTATATTTTTACAATCCTAATGATAAAAGAAAATTTTTAGAAAAAGAAAAACAATTTTTACAATATTTAATTAATTATTATTGATTAATTAGTAATTAGTAATTATTTTAATTATTTAAAATATACTAAAATACAATAATTAGGATTTTAACCTAGAAAAATAAAATTTAAATTTGGAAAAATCTAAAATAATATAAAACTAATTTTAAAACAGAAAATATATTTTTTTAGACTTTTTAAATAATTATTACTAATTAAAAACTAACTATTAATTAATTTAAACTAATTAAAATTAAAAAAAATAGCATATGAACAGTGAAAAATATGAAACTTTTTTTTTAAAATTATTTCATAACTACTAGAACCTAGAAAAATTATAAAAATGAGTTTTGCTTTTTGAAAAAGCTGAAAATAAGCTAAAAAGGTTAAATAGAAGCTATCACTTTATTTATTTTTGACTTTTCTGGATTTTTCTTTTTTCAAAACTATTTAAATACACAAAATAACCAACTTTAATGAAGGTGACTTGGCTGAATATAAAAAATAAGCACTATGAATTGAAAAATGCTTAACAGATTTGGAAGTTAGGCTTATTAGGACTTTATGAAACTAGAATAAGCTAATAAAAAGCCACACAGTACAAACCAAGGATAAAATAAGCTATAAGGAAGTTGAGTGTACAGAAAATAAGCAGAAACAAGCAATGAGATACACTAAATAAGCCAATAACCCAAATAAGCAAGTCCAAACTAACCACAGAACACACAGGCCAAATGTAGCCACTTAGGAGGTCTGTGGGGCCCACAGGGGAGATTGGGAGCCCAAACAAAAAGTGGATCTAAAAAGTTAACCAGATAAGCTTTCTAAAAAGCCCAAGTTTAGCCCCTAGGTCCCACTAATAAGCACTAGGAGGGGGCATGAACTTAGGTACCCCATACTGATAACTCAGCATACATGTGGAATAGGGCAAAACAAAAAGGACTTGGCAGCCCTACATCATCAGCTCTAAACATGAAAATAAGCATTGACCCTTAAATTTTGGCTTATTGGCTTTCCAATAAGCCAAGAACCAGGGTGTGGGTCCCACTAATGAACAGGCTAGGGACAATTGAAAAATGGACAAAAACTTGGGTGTCCTTGTGCAGAGCACTACTATGGCCTGCAGGCTACTTTGAGCCACCAAATAAGCTATCACTAAAAATCTTAAAAATAAGCACTATGTGAATTTCAACAGATTAGCTGGTAGACTACAACATGTGAAAAGCTCAAGACCTAAATCTAAATACAAAATTCACTAAAAATCATGCAATTTTAGGTTTTCTAACAAAGGGTATATTTTGACTTTATGAGATTAACACTTTGTTTGACTTTAATGAGTTTGGATCTTAATCTAATGACTGTAAAGGTTGGAATAAGTTTGAATGAGACCAAAATAAGCTAAGTGAACAAGTTCTAAACCTAAATGATGATCACACTACTCCTAATTCCTAACAGTTAAGACATGAAAGGCTTCAAAGGTTGATTTTGACTTTCTCATGAAATGACTATTGATTTTGTGGTCTCCTAGTTCTAATTTCACCTAATGAAACAGGTGAGAGCAATTAATGGTTGGGGGTGAGTGGGAGACAAGAGAGGTGGGTAGGTGAGGAAAAAGTGGAGAGGAGGGGGGAGGAGACAGGGTTGCAGGTTTCATGGAGGGAAGATGGGTGATGAACAGTGGTGGGGGTGTTGGTTTGACCGTGGGGTTGACTGGGTTGGGGGTTTTTATTAATAAAAAGGTTTTGGGCCGGGTTGTGGTTTGTTTGGGTCAGGATTTTGGGTTTTATAATAAAAGTTCACAAGGACCAATTTTGTAATAAATCTGAAATTAAGGGGGTTGGTTTATGAAACTTTCCAAACTTGGTTAAAGGGTTTTTCCTTCCAAGTATCAATAGTCCAAGGATTGTAAATGTAATTTTTCACTTTTGGTCCTTCAAGGACTAAAACTGCCAAATGTTGAAACTTGAGGGACCAAAATACAAATTCTTCAAACTTTTTACCCAAGGACCATTTTTGATAAATTTTGACATTTAAAGGACTTGGGTTGACTTTTCATTCAAAACAAATGCTAAAGGACTGATTTTGTCAAGTTTTGAAAGTTGTGGGACTGAAACTGCCAATTATGCAAACTTTGTTTGTTTTTCATCTGTTTTCAATCATTTTGCATCTGAAATATATAAAACACAATCATGGGATATTTTCTGTATTTAGATAGATTTTTGAGTGTTTTTAAATGTTTTTGTAGTTCAGATTGACAAAAAATGATGAGTATTTACACATTTATCAATCACCCACACTAAAATATTGCTAGTCCCTAGCAATCTAGAATCCAAAAATAACCCGTTTTGAAAATTTAATTGATTTGATGTCTCTATACCAAAAGCCATTACTTCTGGAGTAGCCAATGTTTTAGTATGATACTTTGGTACATTGATAACCAAATGATTTTAAGCAAACCATCAGTTGTCAACAGATTTGATTTGTCTTTACCAAAAGCAATTTGCTTTTGGACTAGCCAACTCTTTGATAGAATACAGTTATCATCTTGGTGAGTTGATTACCAATTATGGTTTTCCACTGCCTTTACCACAAGCCATAACCTTGTGGGCTAGCCAACTCTTTGATAAAATTATCATCTTGGTGAGTTAATTACCAATTATGGTTTTCCACTGCTTTTACCACAAGCCATAACCTTGTGCGCTAGCCAACTCTTCACTATCAAAGATATGGTGAGTTGAATACCATAAAATTTTTGGCAAATTGTCAGCCATAAACGAATTTGAGATATCTTTACCTAGAGCTGTTTGCTCTTGGATTAGCCAGTCCTTATGTGGGTTAGACATGGTGGACTGATAACCATTTGTTGTGTTAGTGCAAAGCACTTCCACTAAAAAAAAATTTAGCCAAAACGGGGGTACTAGAAGGTATAATGTGATCAAATTCGCTAGAATTTTCCCCACACTTAGAATTGAATATTGTCCTCAATATTCAAAGTCCCGGCTATTATGCCGACTCTTTGAACGTAAAAAGGCAATATTACTAGCTAAATGTGGGAACACTATTTTTTATTTTATTTATATATATACATACATTTTTTTAATATATCAACAGCAGGGGCAACTCCCCCACACTTAGGGTGAAAACCCATGTTATGCTAATGTTTTTGTTTACCGAGTCACTAGCTTGACTCGACCCCGAATTCATTGGTTCTAGGGGAAGCAACATGTGGAAGAGACAATCTCAATCGGACTTTCATTCAAGATGTTTGGATAAACATTGAAGTACGTGAAAGTTCCACACCGATGAGATATACAGAGAGACCCTGGCTCAAAAGAATGATATATGGAAATGCCAGGGTCAAAGATGGTATCCTCACTCCCGAATGAGTGAAGAAGAGAGGAAGTCACCAAGTAGGTGAAGAAAAGAAAGAAAGTCATGATAACAATCATGACAAGATCTTCTTCCTCAAGATCAGCCTCAGTTGCCTGAATTTTGATTTCAAAGGTTAAGCTCTTTGGATTTGAAAACATCCCGAGTGGAAGGGTGTGAATTTGTAAATTCTCATGATTGAGTGCATCTCCCCCGGGCTATCATACTCCGGAGGAGTCATGATATGAGTGAGTTCACCGGAGAACTCCTCGTGAAGAGAATCAATCACATGATGTAAATCAGTGAACTCTTGTTCCGGTGTGGACTCATCACTATCCTCGATCTGAGTACCAAAGATTGGATTACCAGAAATCAAAGTGAATTCAGATTCGAACTCAAACAGAGGATTGGTGATAAAAGTTATGAATGTTCCGGAAACAAGGTGATCAACATCCTTTTCTGGACTATTGGGATAAGAAGTGAGTGATGGATCATGATATAAGAGACTTTCAATTTCTCCCAGATCAGCTTCGAAGTCAAAGAGATCATCGTTACTTCTCGTTTGAAGTGGATTGATGTGAGTGAGTTCATCGGAGAACTCCTCAAGAAGATGATCAGCATCAGAATGTGGAACTGATGCCTCAACATACTCGATGTCTCCATAAGATGCACAATCTTTGCTACAATCGGAGAAAGTCTCAAATTGATCTTTTGGACACTCAAGAGGGGAAGGTAATTCACACATATGATCAAAAGTTTCCTATGACTCTTTTGGGATTAGGACAAGGTTCTCAGCACTAGACTTTATGAATTCGTCCGATTCCTTTGCAGGAATAGTGCTAATATGTTCGTCCCCCATGCTCAGAGGGTGAGTGGGAACTTCGGGTGTGATAACAACAACTGAGGGAGTTGAGAAGGACTAGCAGTTATGGATTCTTCAAGTTCCATTTGATCAACGGCTAGTGATTCCGTCACATTATTTTCTCCCTGATTTTCCTTGGAAGGAATTGCAACTGATGAACTTGATGAACCCTTATAAAATTGAAGAATATCAAGGGTATCTTCATCATCATCATCTAGAAGAGCAGCATTACGAAATATGGCACGTTTTTTAGCTGCTTGTCCATAGCAAACGGCTCATGGTAAAGACATATCAAATCCGTTGATAGCTGATAGTTTGCTAAAAACTATTGTCACACCCCCAAAATACCTGTTTTAGCAGCGGAATGGAATACATGGGGGTGACTGCCATAACATCACAGTTACAGTTATATTGAACGACCTAAAGTGTCGTTTAGAAAATACATCGTTTGATCATTAAAAACATTCAGAGTTTACAAAATAAGGTCCCAAAAGGTGTTGCAAGTTTATTGAAAATATGTTCGACAAGATCAAATGTTCATAAGTGCATGAAATAAAAGGTGAGACGCGTCGAATCCGCGACTCCATGTAGGTCCATATGCATGCCAACATGAGCTACTTTAAATACCTAAAAATACATTGCTAAAACGGTCAACAATAATGTTGGTGAGATCCATAGGTTTATAAAATGAAATGTTGTGTGGTAACCTCAAGTATAAAGTGCATGACAAAATGTCACATAATTAATAAAATTGCACATTGGCTCTTAAGCTCATGACCCCGAAGCTAGGCTGATGAAGTATATGCCCCTCCAGAGTGTCCTGCCAAACACTCTAATATGACAGAAATGAAATGCACAC
Source organism: Artemisia argyi (assembly GCA_030686995.1). Classification (NCBI taxonomy): domain Eukaryota; kingdom Viridiplantae; phylum Streptophyta; class Magnoliopsida; order Asterales; family Asteraceae; genus Artemisia; species Artemisia argyi. The sequence goes on from JARVZY010006553.1 coordinate 22,429, forward strand.
GTTTGACTGTTGGTATAACTACCACGGATGGAGGCGTCACCCTCAATAGATCTATCCACTCACTCTCGCTTACGCATAATTAACGGTCCATGATAAATAAATAGGGGACTTTAACAAGGCAGTTAGGTAACTTAAGCAATGTACATATGATTTGATACTTAGGCCCGTACGAAAATTGGTGCAATGTATTCTCCCCTGTGGGATTTGAAAACAATGATAAAATGTATACGGGGCTATGAAAACTCACCTGAAGTGATGATACAATGATGGTGTAATAATTGGGACAACAAGGCGTGAACACTAGCCGCAACCTAATATGAATGAATATGATCTACTTTAGATTATGAATTGATGTAGTGAATGGACATACATATGCTATCTATACCACTCGTAATTTGAAAATAATAGTTGTTGTTGAAATTCAGTGTTTTCCATAACTTGGTAAAATATGTCTAATCTGGACTTGCAAAACTAGTCGTAATATATTGTGTATAAGATGTTAGTGTTTAACTCATCGTTTTGAAAACCTTGAAATGACATCTAGTAGTCATGTAAATAAACTTTTGGTCGTACGTGCTTCAATGGGTAAGAAATACGGCTCTCCATTGTCGTTACTTTAAAAGTATGGTTTTTAGTACGTAAAATATATTTCTAATAGAGGCTGTCAAAATATAATAGAGTTATCGGGTTATAAACGCGAATATCTTGGTCGTTATAGGCTCATTTTCTACATTTTATATATCCATGGTTTCGTATTATGGTGGATGAGTGAATTTTTAACAAGTTGGTGCATTTTATTAATGACTAGTGTCATGTTTTATACATATAAAAATTTGCATCAGCACTTACATTTTCCGAAAAATAAAATAAATGTGTAACTTGTTTTTAGCATAACTTTTTCGTCGTAAGTCCGTTTTTATCCGTTCAAGCGGCCATGGTTTTGTTTTTGAAAGTATTTTCTAAATCTTTGGTCAGAAATTAGTCCATAACTACTGAGTTTTCTATATTTTACAAATAGGGACAGTAGCACTGTCACAACTTACCATTTCAGGTCTTTTCCCAAACTTCGACATTTTACTATTCATAAATCACTGTTCATCAAAATACTATTCATCATTTTCGAGGTCAATTTGATATTCTGAGAAGCATTTAAAAAATTTACTATTCACTGAACACTATTCATTGCCGGAAAAGTTTTTACTATTCACTTGCATTACTCATTTCATCGTAAATTTAGTTTACGGGTATTCAAATTCGCGTAACTGGATTGGTTTAGGTGCGAATTCATTAGTGCTAAGGACACTGCATACGGACTAGAGACAATCTGCATATCATCATAACATCATTTTCATGTTATACCACTTTTAGGATTTTCAAATTTATATATTTGATACATTTAACGTTTTCTTATAATTATTTATAATAAACGTTAACACCCGGTTTATAAACACGACGAATATATCTAAATATTCCCACGATGGTCCCGACATATTTTTATATCCATTTTATCATCATAAAAGTTATAACATTCATTTACCCAGTATTTTGGAAATTTATTTTATTTATAACGTAAGTTTATAAATATTACGACGGTTTTCATGAAAACTAAACAAAAATCACCCGAACACTCAGTACTTGTACCCAACATATTTTTAACATTTTTACAACTTTATTATGTCCCGGTTAACTTTGTTAACATTTATTTCTATCAAACCCGGTACCCGATTTTAACTAATAACACAAATATACACTAAATCCTACACTAGAATCCTAATTAAATCAAAACTACCCCTACCCCCCCCCCCCCCCTCATCCACATGAGCCGGCCCCTAAAGTCCTCACCAAGCCAAATTCTTACATTTTCTTAACCCTTGGCATTTATGTACAAGTATTATACTATATAACTTATCAAGTATATCTACAAAAACCTCCTAAACATAAACATACATAATCTTTAGAATCAAAAAGCTCTCATCTCATCTTTTCCATCTCAAAACCCACGACCAAACTCATAATCCAAGATCCAGTGATAATTTTCCAAGAGTTAAAGCATAGAAGTTGTTCATTTTACCTTCCTTATCAAGAATCTTACAACAAAAACACAAGTAACACAAGGTTTCTAATCATCTAATCACCTATTATTTCAAAGTGAGTTATCAAATTTATTTTCATGTTTTCATCTAATTAACACTTGTATCTTATGGTTTTCATGCTTAATTTCATGCACAAGCTAGCTATACCACTTTATTTTTGTAGACTTTTTGAACATACAAACCCTAGAATTTGTTTTAGGTACTCCCTTGTTAAATTCACTTGTTTAGTGATCATTAGGAACCCATGGCACCCTAATAAGGTGTATGGTAGGATTAGTATAGTTTTGTGGTGTTTGCAAGAGTTTTGGTTGCGGTTGAAACTAGTTTTGAACATGAAAAATGGGTTTGTAACAAGTATATAAACATTCTGTCCCATTTTTGTAAATCCAGGAAAATCTGTAAACATAAAGTAAACTTTGGCAAAATTTTTAGAAAATACTTTCAAAAACGAATCCGTAGGCGAAAGAACGGATTAAAAAGAGTTTATAACGAAGAAGTTATGATTTTTGCAAGTTTATTGACGAAAACTATATTTTCTGAAAATTGTTGCTGTTGGACGTTTTTCGTTAGACAAAACGAGACTTTAAACGTAACCCGGAGGAGCCAAGCTTTCCAAAATATATTACTACATACTAAGACGTAACCGTGGATATAAAGAACAAGTAAAACGGTATTGGGATTCTTGATTTGATGTGACAAAATAAATATAAGAATGAAACATGAAGGGCTAAAGTGACAAAGAGAGAAAGCTTCAAAGATATCAAGATACAGGAAATAATTTATTCTGTAGAAAAGATTTTATATTATTCGGTATTATCTCTTTGTGTAAACCCTAGCATTCTCTAGTATATAAAGAGATGCAGGGTACGTAGTTTAATATGTCTTTCACAATGTAGTCGACTAGAAAAGTGTGTGTGTATGTTCTAGGGCGTAGTTCATTATAAACGCCTAGAACTAGTTAGTGTTAGTTTGAATCCTCTAAGGTCTGAGGTGTCTTAGATCCTTGTTACAATAGGTAACACGTTATTATTCTGATCAAATAATAATTGGAGGTGATGATGGTGAAAAACTTTGTGTCAATAACATGTTGTTTTAATTATTCCGCTGCATATTGTCTATGTTATTGTTGAACCCTAGTGCTCAAAACGGTCCATGGAGTCTAACAAACTCCACAAACGGACTTATAATGACAAAGATATTCACGTTTCAATATCGGCAAAATTAATATTATTTTGACAGCTTTTAGAAATAATAACGCTAAAACTACGTAGTAACTCTAGATTTCTAGAAATAATATCAAGTAACCAAATTCATAGCTAATGAAGTATTAGTGATTACAAGTATATTTTTATCACTACAAGGCGTTATTTCAAGGATTTCAACCCGAGGATTTCAACACTAACATTGATACATACGATATATATATATATATATATATATATATATATATATATATATATATATATATATATATATATATATATACTTCAACTAGTTTTATTTTTCTAATAGCTATATTTT
>JARVZY010006555.1:0-10000 GCA_030686995.1 Artemisia argyi
ACGTATGTCGGAAACCCGCAAGCAAAACAACCTCAACACCAACAACAACACCAACAACTCCAACAACAGCAATGCCAACAATCCCAACAATTCCCACTACCGTAACAACAACAACAACAAGAACAACAACAACAAACGACCATATGATGGTAACCGTGGGAATAATAACAACAACAACAACAACAACAACAACAACAACAACAACCAAAACCGAAACAACAACCATCACAATCAACAGAACAAGAGGCAGGAAGCCGCAACGGCTTATGTTGCTGCACCAGCTGGTGGTAGGTACGTGGGTAATCAACCACAATGTACCAAATGCAATTACCATCACGAAGGTCCTTGCCCGGCCAAATGCCACAAGTGCCAAAAGCCCGGACATCTTGCCAAGGATTGTAGGGGCAAGGGTATAGCTACTGGGGCTAACACACAGCCCATAGTTACATGTTTCGGGTGTGGTGAAAGGGGACACTACAAAAACAACTGTCCTCAAAACCAAGGGCCCCAAGGCGGAGGTGCTCGTGCTAGAGCCTATGTCATAGGAAAGGAAGAACCACACCAGGACCCGAACGTGGTTACCGGTACGTTCTTACTCAATAATATTCCTGTTAAAGTATTATTCGATTCTGGTGCTGATATGAGCTTTATATCTACTAGAATTGCGCCCTTACTTGATATTCCATCAATTACTTTAACCACTAGTTATAATGTTGAGCTAGCTACCGGTGACTTAGTAAATACCAATACCGTAATCCCAAACTGTACCCTTAATCTCTTAGACCACCCCTTTAACATCAATCTTATGCCAATCGAACTCGGAAGTTTCGATGTTGTTATTGGCATGGATTGGTTGTCTAAACATCAAGCTAACATTATTTGTGGTGAAAGAGTTGTGCACATTCCATGTGACAATGAAACTTTGATCATTCGTGGTGATCAAAGTGGAACCCGAATAAACATCATCTCATGTATCAAAACCATGAAGTACATTGAGAAAGGATGTTATGCTTTCTTAGCCCACGTAACAGAAAAGAAAACCGATGAAAAACGTCTCGAAGATGTTCCTATTGCCCGTGAGTTTCCTGAAGTCTTTCCAGAAGACTTACCCGGACTACCACCACATCGACAAATAGAGTTCAGAATTGATTTAATACCAGGAGCGGCGCCAGTTGCCCGCGCACCATACCGGCTAGCACCTTCAGAGATGCAAGAGCTATCAAATCAATTACAAGAACTTGCGGACAAGGGATTTATTCGACCCAGTTCCTCACCTTGGGGAGCTCCAGTTTTATTCGTGAAGAAGAAAGACGGGTCATTACGAATGTGTATTGACTATCGTGAGCTAAACAAACTAACCATAAAGAACCATTACCCATTACCAAGAATTGATGATTTATTCGATCAATTACAAGGTTCAACCTATTACTCAAAAATTGACCTACGTTCAGGTTACCACCAAGTTAGAGTTCGTGATGAAGACATTCCAAAAACGGCCTTTAGGACACGATATGGTCACCATGAATTCCAAGTGATGCCCTTTGGGTTAACTAATGCACCGGCAGTATTCATGGATCTCATGAATCGGGTGTGTAAACCATATTTGGACAAATTCGTGATCGTATTCATAGACGACATTCTCATATATTCCAAAAACGAAGAGGAACACAAAGAACACCTGAGAACAATTTTAGGACTACTCAAGGAAGAGAAATTGTATGCAAAGTTTTCCAAATGCGAATTTTGGATTCAATCCGTACAATTCCTTGGGCATGTGATTGACAAAACCGGTTTACATGTCGATCCCGCTAAAATTGAAGCTATCAAAAATTGGCCAACACCTACCACACCTACAGAAATTCGTCAATTTCTGGGTTTAGCCGGGTATTACCGAAGGTTTATTGAAGGATTTTCTTCAATAGCAAAATCTTTGACCAAGCTAACTCAGAAAAACAAGAAATACGTGTGGGATGAAGACGAAGAAAATGCTTTCCAAACCCTTAAACAAAAACTTTGTAGTGCTCCTATCCTAGCATTGCCAGATGGGATCGAAGATTTTGTAGTCTATTGTGATGCATCGTACCAAGGTTTAGGTGCCGTGTTGATGCAACGTGATAAGGTCATGGCTTATGCTTCGCGACAACTCAAGGTTCATGAAGAAAATTACACCACTCATGACTTAGAGTTAGGAGCTGTGGTCTTTGCACTAAAAATCTGGAGGCACTATCTATACGGTACTAGATGTACTGTGTACACCGATCATAAAAGCCTACAACACATTTTGAACCAAAAAGAACTAAACATGCGACAACGTCGTTGGTTGGAATTACTAAGTGATTATGACTGCGACATTCGTTACCACCCAGGGAAAGCAAACGTAGTAGCCGATGCCCTAAGCCGAAAGGAACGAGTTAAACCACTACGAGTCCGAGCCTTAGTTTTAACCATAAATTCAAACTTTCCTACCCAAATCCTTCACGCTCAAGCAGAGGCGGTGAAACAAGAAGATATCCAAAAGGAAAAGTTGGATGGCATGATACAAAAGAAATTCGAAACCCGTTCAGATGGAACTCTATGCTTCCAAGGTCGAAGTTGGTTACCACTTTATGGTGGCCTACGAGACTTGATCATGCATGAATCACACAAATCTAAATACTCCATACATCCAGGATCTGATAAAATGTATCATGATCTTAAGTTACTTTATTGGTGGCCGAACATGAAAGCCGACATTGCAACATATGTTAGCAAGTGTCTTACCTGCTCCAAAGTAAAAGCCGAACACCAAAAACCATCCGGTCCATTGCAACAACCAGAAATTCCTACCTGGAAGTGGGAAAGAATTACTATGGACTTCATTACCAAGCTCCCAAGGACATCAAGTGGTTATGACTCCATCTGGGTCATAGTTGATCGTCTCACAAAATCCGCACACTTTATACCAATCAAAGAGACTTACAAAATGGAACAACTAACCCGACTGTATGTCAAGGAAATAGTCTCAAGACATGGTGCACCAATATCCATCATATCCGACAGAGATGGTAGATTTACTTCCAATTTCTGGCAGTCACTCCAAGACGCCTTTGGAACAAATCTAGACATGAGTACAGCATATCACCCTCAGACCGATGGTCAGAGTGAACGAACCATCCAAACTCTTGAAGACATGCTTCGAGCATGTATAATAGATTTTGGAAAAGGATGGGATACTCATTTACCATTAGTCGAATTTTCCTACAACAACAGCTATCATACAAGTATTAAAGCAGCTCCATTTGAAGCACTTTACGGTCGAAAGTGTCGTTCACCTGCTTGTTGGGCTGAAGTGGGAGAAGTTCAACTCACTGGACCAGAACTTATCCGTGAAACAACGGATAAGATTGTACAAATCAGAAGTCGATTACAAGCCGCAAGAGATCGACAGAAAAGTTATGCCGACACACGACGCAGACCCCTAGAATTCCAAGTCGGAGATAGGGTTATGCTAAAGGTATCGCCTTGGAAGGGCTTGATACAATTCGGTAAACGAGGAAAACTAAACCCAAGATACATCGGACCATTCAAAATCTTAGCCAGGGTTGGCCCTGTGGCGTACAGACTTGAGCTTCCGTCAGAACTCAGTAGTGTACACCCCACTTTCCATGTATCTAACCTAAAGAAATGCTTATCGGATGAATCACTTGTGATTCCACTCGATGAAATTCAACTCAATGACGATCTTCAATTTGTTGAGGAACCCGTAGAAATCATGGACCGAGAGGTCAAACAACTCAAACAAAGCCGTATACCAATTGTCAAAGTTCGTTGGAACTCACGACGTGGTCCTGAATACACATGGGAACGAGAGGACCAGATACGTAAGAAATACCCACATCTTTTTACCAACGAAGCTTCTACCTCCAACGCTAATTGATCTCCGGGACGGAGCTCTCATATGGGGTGGAGACTGTAACAATTCGCAATTTCAGGTTAATTTCTATTTTCGGAAAATTTTACTATTCATGTTACTATTCATTTTTACTATTCATTTCTTTCTGAAATTTTCCCGAAAGTTGATTTTTATTTCATATTCTCGAGTGATAAATCATTTCCATGGCAAATTAAATGTTTGACACTCGTCAGATCATTTTCGTGAAAGTTATTAAGGAATTACACGACATTACACGTTTTAGGGTAAAACGGTAATCAGAAATTCAACGCACAACGAAATTTGGTCGCGTTAATTTTCCCAGTATCAGAAAAATGTTTAACACACTCATGATTTATTTAAGAATAAATCATGACTGAGAAAAACATGACCAAAATAAACTTCGGCCGTGAAAAACTGGAAATTTCAGTTTTAGGCGTTTTTACTCAGCCGTAACCCTAGCCTATACCTGCACCGCATTTCTAAGATGATTTGAGCTTTCAACTTATTTAAATAAGTCAACATATTTTTCCCTCCTCCATTGACTAAAAATCATTCCTTGATTTTATAAATCATTCCTTGATTTTTAGGCTTCCGGTTTGATGTCTAAAAGACATTTAAGACCAACCGACACCAGACTGAGCCCAGTCTAGACATTATAAATCATTTTAAATCATTTTTAGCATATTAGAAAAGTAACATATTACTTTTCTCAGTTTTACGCAATATTCGTACATTTTACGTATTACGCGTTTTAGACCCGTGTTTCCAGCTTTTAGCAGGTTTTACCACCCAAATGGAACTTATCACTCATTTTATATTTTATTATGGGACTTATGAACATTTCTAACAATACTTTAAAGTTTCATAATTTTACGACACCCGGTTTTACGTTTTGGGGCCTAATCATTTACGGTTGGCATTTCCCGGAGTCAAAATGCATCTATTAACCAAGGATAATACCAAGCCAAGCCACCTCCCCTCCTTATCTTTTTGGAACCGCCACAAGGGGGGGGAGTCACACCCTTGGTGGCTTGATCTCATGCCTTGTGATCTAGGATGCATACATGTGTAGTTTTTGATAAAATATCTCAAGTATGTAACCTCCTCATAAGGGTATAAATACCCCTCTCCCTCTCTTCCTTGGCCGGCCATCACATACACCATAACCACTCTCACATTAGCTCTAAGTCTTCTAATTTGTTGCAAGGTTCAAGTGAAGTTCAAGTATAGAAACCCTAGTTAGCTTATTTTCACCAAAAATCTTCCAAACCCTAACATACTTGGTGTTTTCTCTTGAGTTTAAATCTACTCAATACACCTCAACCTTTATCATCCATCTTTCAAGAATACTAAGAGTAGAAAGGTTGCTTGAAGTGAAAGGGTTGAAGCTTGTCTATCAAAGTCCATTTCCTTACTAGTTACTCCTTTCTTTAATTAGAAAGCCTAAAGTTGTAAGCCTAAACCTATCATGCTTCTTGTTTATTTATCATATCCATCTCATTTACATGTTATCTTTGCTATATTATGTGTTGTAATTATGTCCATGATGAATCATGATGAGTAAAAGATGTTGTTGTAATGACTTATTGGAACAAGTTACTAAAACAAGCAAACTAGTGAATATCTTGGTATAACCTGATCAAAATGGTAAAAATTTTATATTGGATTATTACATATTACAGTAGAGGACTTAAAAAGAAAACCATAGCAATTTGAACCACCTAAAAAGAGTAAACGAGTCAAAAGTTATGGCGATTTGAAGTTACCAAAGATTTCCGGCAAAACTGCCTAAATGTTTCTGTGACAAAACCTAAAACACGCAAAAAGAGGCCTTTCTGGTCCGATTCATGAAAAAGTTAAAACACGAAAGTTGTCCGGAATCATGTTTTCCTTCAGGAACAAAGAGGCTCGAGCCTTGAAAACGCCTTCTGAGTGAGATATTTCTCAGTTTCTTAACAGCTATTTACATATTTTAAGTCACTAAGTTATTGTCATACTTTCAAAGGAATAAAAGGTATTATGACCTATAACCAAGACCCCCACCATGGCTAGAGCCAAGGTTGTGTAACATGACCTTGGAACAAGGACCAAAGGTCATGGCTAGGCCATGACGAAATGACCAAACCAACTTACAATGGCGTAAACATGAAACAATGAAATTGGCGATAACATGAACAAGTAATTTGTATCTACTTCATCTAAAAGGAAACCATGAGATTTTACCAAGACAAATGGTCATACAAAACTTATGAATCAAACCCTAATAACAATCTTCATGTACCATAAACTTTCCTAAGTTTATCCAAATATCGGACATGTAACGTTTTCGGATCAAAACTTATATCTATATACTTTATCAACTACTACAATAGTAGGGAGCTTCATGTGAGGAGTTCATTATGTAAGCCGTCGAGATGAGTTGTGGATTTACGAGTTAAAGTGTCCTGGCTCCTCGAACGCTTACTAACATGACTTCTGAAATATGTTAGCCCGAACGGTAGTAAACGATATACCAAAACATACATGTTCATAAATCTTTCTTTCAAAGACTTACAAATATACATCATACCACATCATGGACTATAATGCAAGATATATATATAGGCACTCCGTTATATTCTCTACACAAATCCTAAGTCGCAACATTCTATTATAGGTTGCTCGTAGAAACCTACACGATCCGACCATCACCTTCATTACTTGCTATCGTACTTAAGGTGAGTTCATAGCCCCACTTTACATTACTTCAATGTTTTATAAACCCTTGGGGGGAATACATGCTACTTTTAAACCGAACACAATGCTTTGAAACTGTATGCTGCCTGATTGTTTTATTATTACTAAGTACCTACCTTGCCAATCCTAGGCCCCATCATGAACCATTTAATCACTAGTATTAGTGAGCGCGAGTATTGTGAATAGGCCTATTGGGATTGACGAATCCCATTTGTTTGAGCAGATTAGTTCAACAAATGCACTATATTTGAACATTTAAGTATGACGGCAAAGTACTTACCGGGGCAACATAACCGCCGATTGATATTGGTACCCGTTAACGTCTTGGTTGCATGAGCTTAGTACATAATAATAACTGTTTTGTTTTCTAACATGAGTATGAGTCTAATTAACTCATTACTACCAACATATTGTGTTCAACCGTTAAACAAACTCTATGAATATCACTCAACCTTTGTGTTGACCTCTTAAGCATGTATTTCAGGTCCATGATAATCAAGAATGGAGCGGGAAGGGCACGTACCGAAGGAAGAAGGCTATAAACTATTATGTCATTCGATAAAAACATCATAGACTTTATATTGATGTGTTTTGAAACAATGGATCATTTTGGGACCTTACTATGTAAACTTTGATACATTTGAATAATATGAATGACAACTCTTTTTATTACGATTCGTTTAGAGATCGTTTTCTATTATTATGACTGTTGTGCCATCGAGTAACACCCAAGTTGAATTCCGCTGCATCATGAATTGGGGGTGTTACAGAAAAGGCCACAAACTCAACAATGTGCCCATATGCCACCTACGGTGGCGGGACCTATGGTGACACACAATGAAAAAAATGTGTGTGACTATATGCATATCGTCACACATTTTGGCATGACCAATACAACTTTTTGTACCAGTGATGCGGTATTTTTGCATTTAAAAGGTTAATAAGTGTTTATTTCTATGTATTGTGGTCGGTGCTAATCACAACCTATCTTATGCAGAAATATGCAAATGTGGTTGGTCCTAACGACGAACCTTGCTTGGACTCTGTATTTTCTGATCGTAAATGGAAGAAAATTAATCGAAAAAAGATGGAGGCGAAAAAGAAGAAAATGGATGAAAACTTGTTTAACTCTATTAGATCAACGCAGAAGACAAGAACATTTGCTTGTAAAAAGGAATCGATTGATCCTATTATCATTTTAGATGTAAAGCACCGTATTCCATTCATACTAAAATCAATATCTGGTTGGCCTCTGCTAATATATGTTATGTATGATTTCAGGACGTATCTGGCAACCCCAAAACCCGGTCAATTACTGATTTCTATATGCCCAACATAGATCCTTTTGTAGAGGTAGTCTGTTTTTTATTGTTAAATTGACAACATTATGATCCGTTTAATGTTAATCATTTATTTGTTTCTTTTAGGATCTATCTTGACACCCCAAATGCAAAAAGGACAAGGTTACTTTGCCTGATTCGCTTCGTAGTTATTTAAAGCAAAAACACCCAATAGACTATAAGTTTCCTTGGGGCGGTTGTACCATTGTTGCTGGTAGGTGTTTTTGGTTTGCCTTTGCCTTTCTTGAAGATTGTAAAGGCGGTTGGTTGTATGACTATGTAAGGAACCATCATCACTATCTGGTGAATTACATTTGTATACATTATTGATTGAGTAACTACTATAATTGTTATAACTTGTGTTTTTTTTACACAACACTTGGATACATGGTTTGGCCTGATGTGGTCTCTTAGACCCAGAAATGCATATTGGACTTTGGCAGGGTCTCTTTTTGTATGACAGATCCTGAATGGTGAAATGTATGATCATTATTCAAATGGCACATACTACCCTATGTCTTGGCGAGATGTCGAAAAGGTGAGTTTACCACAATCTTTTGGAATATACAATTGTAAGTGTATATAAGTATTTTTTTTAATTTCTCTGTCTACATTAGGTGTATTTTCCTGTTAATGAACCTGATAAACACTGGTGTCTCGCTGAGGTTCATCTGTGTACTAGAGTTGTTTCCTTTTATGACACTCTTAGATGTGCCAATGGCAAAGACAAACGGTGGTGGAGAAGTATGAAGAGAATGTTGCCAACACAGCTTACGAGGTATCTGGACCAGCAAGGGATATTGGAGAGCAAGGGCATAGCAGCAACCGACTATAAAATAACATACCAGTTTCCTGTAGTCCCACAGCAAGACGAACTATATGGTGAATGCGGTGTATGGGTTTGTATTGTTTTGTGCAGATTGTGTCGAAACCAACCATTGGAAGTAGATGACCCTCTTCAAACAGCTTTAGCATATCGTGAACGGATGCTTGAATACTTCTGGAAGCACAAGGAGCCAATAAACAATGTTTAACGGTATTTGAAGGTACTAATACTTGATTTATAAATATATGCACTACTAATTAGACAGTTTTCATTCACATGCTTATGTAGTGATTGAAAACGGTGTTTTCCAAACCATTAGTTAAGTAACCCATCACAGTTGTGTTAATAAAAATTGAAACGTTAGTTAAGTTGTATATTCTACAAATAACCACGTTTTACAACACAGGCACTTTAGCACAACACATGACATAATCATAAAAATCTATCCAACAAATGCCACATTGACTAGAAAACTATCCTAGATAATTACGGCCCCTCATAAACACTTGTTTCTATTTTTGTTAGTTGTGTTCAGCAGTAGATGCTGACTTGCTTCTAACTTTCTTGCATTGTAGTATCTTTCAATTAACACTGTCGGGTGGGTTTACACCTTCTTCTTGTTCCACATTGTAAACTTGTCGTCTTAGGTCTTCTAGGTCTTTAGCTGGCAATTGCTTATTTGGTTCAGCATTAGGTCCATATGTCTCATAAATCTCAGGAAATATGACCTCTCTTAGTACCTTGTTTGACCATTCCCTATCAGCAGCATCATGGTCGAACGTAACTCTTTTACCATTGGACATATTTCGAAGAAAGTAATGCTAATATGCTGCCTTATGTGATATGAATGGGTAGTAACTATAGAGTAGTTCAAAAAAAACAACCAGTTTCCTACTCTTAAATATCATAAACCACACACCAAGGTGAGTTACATGCAAACAGTACACAGTCTGTATCCTCTTTAGTAGATAGAGCCAGTCCACAAATTCAGTCAAATTGCAATTCCAATTCTTATTTGTTAATCCCAGTCCACACAAATTTAGTCAAATAGCAATTCCAATATTTCAAAAAAATGTGTTATCTAGTAAGAGAATTTAGTTTTTCTAAAAATCCACAATACACAAGGACAAACAGTGGTATATGGTTTGGTTTTATTCAAATAAAATTGTTAGTTCTTGTATGTGT
>JARVZY010006555.1:12500-26041 GCA_030686995.1 Artemisia argyi
TATCCTGTTTTCCAAATTGTTTTTTGGTATGTCTCAGTCTTTTCATTGAACACTATGACCTGGAAACGTCTCCAAGATTTTCAATTGCCACGTACGTCAATAAGATTGAAAAGAAAGAGTCAGGCAGTTGTAGGTCGTTTTATCTATTAGGCTGCTACTGAATGGCTAGTTAGCGTAAAGAGGGTTTCGTACAAGGATTATACTTTGGTTTCTTTTGATATGTTTACCATGCAATTTCGCTTCATAGAGATACCTTCTCTTTTGAACGTGGTTATGCTAGTTCCTTTTTCTGTTTGCGAGCTTTTATGGACGTTTTGTGCAACTTTTATGGACGTTTAGGCCACTTAAAAAGTAATTTATACATTAACTTTTAGTCCTTTGGGCAATTAGTATTAACTCAAACTATTTCAATATACGACTTCTCTTTTTCCCTACACACGTCCAGTACATGTATAAAACAAAGCAACACATCCTACTAAACATTCGACGTTTTGGGCAATCTTTCCAAGCAGTTGCCCAACTTTTATAACAAGTTGCCCAACTTTTAATGCAAGTTACGCAAAGTGAAGTAGGCTCATTAGGAACTACATTAGCTTCATAAACTGCTGATGCAAAACCAATTCTTTACTAGCATCACAAGAACACTTAACTTCACAAGCACATTTAGGAATTTTGGTCAAAGCATCCTCCAAAGAGAGTTAAATTGTGATAATAGTCAACAACAATACTACCACCTTGTTTGACAAAGTTAATCTCTTGCAAAAGATTATATATAATAGAACCATCAATTTTATCATAAGTAGCTTGTAACTCTTTCCAAAGATATGCAACATTTTTAGAATAAACCAGTCCTATATAAATATCTGGTGACACAAAATTCATTATCCAGGTTAAAACTCTAGCATTACATCTACCCGATTGAGCATATAACACATTACTAGTAGCATAAGAATCTTTCAAGCAAGTACCATCAACAAAACTAATATTTATTTCTAGCTTGAAGAGCAAGTTTCATAGCACCAGATTAGATTCTACAATTTTCAGTCCTAAGAAATTTGCATGGAATTAAGACAGTACTACTACTATCATTAGACTGAATATGCAATGGATTACCAACATCTAAATTATTAATCAACACCTTAGTGGTGCCACTACCACCAGCACCTCCAATCATAATGCCGAAACAAACAAGACAAACAAATAACCACTAAACATGTAACAGAACAAACAGATAACAATAACAAACAAACTAATTAACGAACAACTATATATGTTACGCACCTTCAGTCACAGTTAACCAACAATTAAACGCAAACCACCAACTTCCAAGACTGCCCAAGAACCTAACCTCCAGCAATCTAGACACAATAACAACAAAGTAAATAACATCAGACCATGTGCCTTGGACTCAGAACCACAAAACTTGATCTCGACAATATCATTATCTTGAAGCCTTGACACAAACATACTTAGCTTCAGCCTAACATCAGTTTTACCTCTTCATGACATCATAGTCAGGGTCAATACACAAGCTTAGGCCTAGGTGCCCTTGTTTCGACCTGTTTTTTGAAAACGATTTATAATCAATTTAAAACAAAATTATCCTAACACGATGGACTAAAGTCGTAATCAAGTTGAAGTTAATCAACATTCGCATCACAAACACTTTATAGAATAAAACAACAATTGGTGCATGAACTTGGACATCGCCAGGCGATACAAGAAAACCATTAATAGTCACCCATATATGGCAGTAAACCTCTTAACAAAGCAAAATATCAACGAAAACATTCAATGTTGCAAAGAAAGATTCATTATAACACTAAATGACATGAAACAGGCAAAGACTGGAGTTCATTGCCTGGTAACACAAGCAAGCAGGGTTGACTATTCCCCAGACAAACATCCAGCATGAGGAACTATTCCTTTAGACAGCTAAAAAACTCTTATATTAGCTTATTAACCTTTAACGACACAAGTCGACTACGATAAACCTGATAATGAGAACCTTACTTTGATGGGACTATTATATCGAGTCAGGTTATACATATCCTTTCTGGCATAACAAAGCCATCATGACAATAGGCTCTTACGCCATTACATTAGGCTCATATACCCTCAGGCTCTTATGCCATTATATCAGCCTTATATGCCCTCAGTCTCTTACACCATTACATTAGGATCATATGCCCTTACGCTCTTATGCCAGTACATCAAGCTCATATTTCCTCAAGCTCTTATGCAACTAAATCAGGCTCATATGCCTTCAGGATCGTACGCAAGTACATATCAGGCTCATATGCCCTTAGGCTCTTACGCCATTACATCAGGCACATATGCCATCATGCTATTATATCATTACGACATGCTCATATGCCATTACAATATCATATTTATATGTGCAAAGCATATTTTGTTGGCAATTGACCAGGTCTATCCTGTCTCTCGTATCCTCATAGCTAGTTTACTGTACATGTAACTACGAATGAAAGATGGTTTCATAAGATAGTGGGAATACAAATGAATTTGTATATACATAGTCTCAGGCATATTAAAGATACCTGAACAATCAAACAAACAACAATTTCGCATATTGGTTCATGTATGTCCAAGGAGAACATGTCGCCAACCTAAGGGGTACTTAATCAAGTTTTTTTTATCACTAAATATGCTACTATTCCAAAGTCATAATGAGCTCCAAATTCAACATCAACCCTTATGCTTGCATAATGTTTCTTAAGGAAAACACGACATCTGCAATATACACTTTGAGGAGTTAAATTTAAGCCTCACAAACAGCTAAGGCGCGACAATTATCAAGTAAACACTTCCAGATACACAAAATTTATAATGTCTAAGAGGATAATAAATCCTGAACAAACACTTTTGAAAGAGTTACGCTCAGAATTCACAAACTGTTCAGGCGCAATAATCTTCATGTAGAGACATCCTAACAAAACAAATTTTGTAACGCCTGAAAGGCTTACAGGACAAATGGAGAAATTAAAAAACAAAATTTTATAACGCCTGAAAGGCTTATGTACCTGAATTAATACTCTCAATGAGTAACATAAATCCCCCACACCAAATTGAGGGTAAACAATCGTCAGGCAAACACGCCTTAACAAACAACACCTTACAAAAAGAATACCTAGCATATTCTACGAATGCCTAAGAGGCTTACAAAAGTGTAGCCATTCAACAATGATAAGCTTTTCATTAACAAGTTATGTAAACATACAACAAACTATACAAAAGACTCAAATAACTGAGATTCAGGCACAATAGGCTTGGAAAGTAATATTTTATAACATCTGAGTGACTTATGAAATATTACATTACATTGGACAAGGGAATTCATCAATAGAATGTTTGAAATACAACAAAAGACTAATGAATTCCCACTTACAAAATTCCTGTCTAGCAATCTACGTTCCCGTAAAATTTTCTAGGAACGCGTAAGACTCAACACAACTTTATAACTTATGAGTTATACGATTTCCTCATAGACACTTAAGGAATGTCAATCTTCAAGCAAACATGCCCTAAAGCATGCTTATTTTATTAAAGCTTATAAACAATCATGCTAATATATCCTGAAAAATCCTTATAAACGCCGGAAGGAATCGTAAGAAACAAATCAACACAACATCCTATAACACTTGAGAAGCTTATGAATAACAAAGAAAAAATCATTCTGAAATGATAAATTTTCATTAAATAAGTTGTTCAACACACAATAAGACTGATGTAAAGATAAGCAGCTACAAAGCCTCGTAAACACTTGAGCATCGACAACTATCAGGCAAACATGTCCTGATACACAATACCTTGAAACACTTGAAAGGCTTACAAGACTTAACAAATACTCTTGAAGAGTAACATAAAACTCATAAAGAATTAAGAAATAACATTGGCAGGCAAACATGACCTGATCAGACATTTCTTAGCACCTGAGAGGTCTACGAAAAACTTTAGAACATATATTTTATAACGCTTGAGAGGCTTGTGAAACACGAGACAAAGGAAACTTCATAAACAATTGAGGTACAAAATTTATTTGGGAAACACACTCTCTTAGGAAAATATAAAACATTTTACGTCTGAAAGGCTTACAAAACATACGAAAAACAAAGGATCACAGGCCACACGAACATTTAAAACATGGCAGGCCTAGGACAGGAAAACCTCCTAGTCACTCAGGGTGTGTTTGTTAAAAGTAGCAGTGAGATGTAAGCAGTAGCAATAGCTGTGAGCAGTAGCCACGGCTCACCGGTTCTTAAAGAAGCATTAAAAAATTAGCTTTCCTGAAAATTAGCCAAAGCACACCGCTCTTTTGCCAAACGACTACTAAAATTCAAAATGCTAATTGTTCACCACGCATCGCCTCAAGAAGTTGCACACCGCTCTGCGCCAAACATAGCTTCAATCTTTGTAATAACTACTCACAAATATTTTCATTGAAAAGACAATACATTCATTAAACCAACAGTCTGGAAATGGAAATATTTTACAAACACTCAACCATCGCAATCTGTGACTCTAATATTTGCATTCCCAGGCAGATCAAAGCATGTAAGACTCCCTAAAAAGCCTGAGAAGACATATTAGAAGAGTATGAGAGCAGTCAACGTATTTCGCTAGGCAGTCAAATACATTAATGGAATGCGGGGGTGGGGGGCTTGATAGCATATGAGAGCTTCTGCTTAATTGGATAAAACCCATACACTCTATATAGGCTGTGGAAAACTAGAAGGGGGGGTTGAATAGTTTTACGTCTTTTTAATTTTTATAAAACAAATTGTTTAAAAGTTTTCGTTGATTTATAAAATATAGATTCGATGATATATGAAATCTAGTTATACACAATATGAACAATACTAAGTATATATCTACTATGAAGCAATAATTATGTAAGTAATGAAATAAGTAAAGGATGGAAAGATCAAACCGAGAGACAAGCGATTTATAGTGGTTCGGCTACAAGGCACCTTCCTTGCCCTACTCCACTCCCCGAGCACCTAACTCGAGAGTTTTCTTCACTATATCAACAAGCTCCCTTATGGCGGAGAAAACCTTACACACCAATATACACACCAATTTACACACCAATTTACACACCAATCTTCACACCAATCTTCACACCAATATACACGCCAAGCTTCTTCACATCTATCTACACACCAATCTTCTTCACCTATCTACACACCAATCTTCTTCACACCTAGCTTTTACACACCAATCTTCTACACACCTTCTTCTACACACCAATCTTCACAACTAACCTATTTCACTACTAATCAACTTCTACTATCTACACAACTATTCTCTAACAAATATTCACAACTAATCACACTATGAAATAATAATTAATGATGATGCTTAAACAACTTAGATGTGGAGATCACAACTAGTTGTAATACTTCTTGTCTTGAGGGATAGAAGTATTCTTCTCTTGCACTTGAATGGATTATGTATGGATCACTTTGAAACAAAGATTTAAGAATGTATGATCAAAGGATTTATAGATTGGAAATGGAGATCTAGAACAGAAAGTTCTGAAGTGCAAAAGGTGGGGAAAAAATCCAGGTTTAAGGTGGTATTTATAGGCAAAAGTTTCTGACAGAGGAGCGTGGCCGGTCCCCTTAAAGCATGGCCGGTCCCCTTAAAATTAAGGGGGCCGCCCCTTATAATTAAGGGGGCCGCCCAACTGTAACGGCCAGAAAACTTGTCTTTTAGTGGGGAAAGTTTATTTGGTGAAAAACTAACTGATTTTGGTTAAATATTTGAAATCATATATTTAGTATGATTAAAACATTTTTCCTTATTACCAAAAGTGTTTTTCAAAAATATATAATAAGATTATATAATTAAATAAACTTTGTATTAGTTAATTAAATACCCCTTTGATCATACATAGCACTAAACACTTTGTTTATTCATACCTTAAGTGATTTGTTGGTGAAAGTGATTATTTATTACTAAATACGTGTTTACGTCATGATCTTTGGATTTGATTAGTTTAAGTTTTGTGATTATCAAAACATAGAGATATCGGAAGATATGAATAATGTTTTTAGTCAATTATTTATATCAACAATCTCCCCCTTTTTGATGATTACAAAACCTAAACTTATTAAATCCAAAAATTAATATTTAGACAAGTATTTAGTAAGTTTACATTCACTTCTCCCCCTTTTTGTAGAATCAAAAAGGTTAGGCCGAATAAGCTTCGTGAGAGAAGTTTAAACGGGTAGAAAACTCCCCCTTGATGTATGCTCCCCCTCGTTTGAGGGCACAAAGGGAACGAGCAATTGGAATCTTGGCTACAAAAATATTTTGAAGAGAACAACACACATATATATGCAAAAACAACAATTATGCAAATAAAAATAGATTCATTCAAGCATGATAGAAATAACTAACATGACAACATTCAATATGCTTGTAGCATATTGATTACAATAAAACAAAATAAAAGATATAGTCCTATATTGCCTAAGATAGCACTTGGACTTGCTTGCAACCCATGGTTGATTTGTTTTATTTGCTTGAAGGAAAACAAAAGCATAGAGCTTAGATGTTTGATTGAGGTGGATATGGGGTGTTGTATGGAGCGGAAGAGGTGGATCTCACGATGTTGTATCGTGTTAAGGGTGGTATTGGATGATCACGAGTGAGAAGATATTCAATCCAAGAAATATCTTCACTCAAGTAGAGGATTTGTTTTTGAAGGAATATGCAACAAGGGCAAAAGTGAGTGTGATTTGTAACTTGATCCAAGTTAAGAGAGTGGGGAAGGCAATTTGCATAGGGTGATGATGGAGGTAGCCCTTTGTTGCGTTGTGCAAGATGCATAGCAAGGAGATCACTAAGATCATGGATTTGGTTTATTTCATCACGGAACTTTTGTTTTTCCGTGGCAATGTGGAGGGGATCATAGGTTTGGTATGGATGAGTTGGGTTATCAAACTTGCATGGATCATTATAAGTTGTTGGAGGTTGAGGGATGTAGTTTGGCTTGAAGGAAGATGTTTGGCCAATGTTGTATGGTTTGTAAAGTGGATCAAATGAATGCCTTTGTTGGTTTGATGCAAAGTTTGGGAAATAAGAAGTTGGTGGGGAGGAATGATTTCCAACTACATTTGTGATGATGGATTTGTTTCTAGGACTTTTTCGTCGCCAAACGGGTTTTTCCGTCATCCTTGCTAGCCTTGAGGCTTTTGATTTTGGTTTGTTTGGAGAGTTCATGATGGGATGAATGGAGAGCTTTGAGGATTGGGGATATTTATAGTGTAAGATTTGTGTGTTTAAGGATGGATAAAGTTTGTTTGGAGGATTAGGACAAAATGTGTTGGTGAAAAATGGGAAATGTAGGTTGAAATGGGCTAAAAAGCAGAAAAGATTCTATAAACCCGACCATCAGATGGCCGGTCCCCTTAATTAGGGGGCGGTCCCCTTAAAATTAAGGGGGCCGCCTTACATAATTAAGGGGGCCGCCCATCTGGTGATTTCCAGATTGCCAGAATTGGGTTTTTGGCAGAAAATTTGCAGAAAGGTTGTGTTTTTGGACTTGGATTCAAGCAAGTTCAATTCCTTTAGGCAATATAGCATCTAATCTAACATAAGATATCATTCAAAAACACATAGGCACAAGAGCAAATAATCAACACATAATAAGCAATAGGAGGTAAGTAAATGCAAGCACACTTAAACTTCCTAAGGCACCTATCTAGAATTAAAGGCAAAGGCAATTAGTGAGTGAAAAACTAGTGATGGATCAAGATGACACCATTATTAGTGAATTTGTCCTAGTGAGTGTCTATATGCAACAAATGTGGAGTTGTGATTGTTTCGACTCCTAGAAGCAAAAAGAAATAACGATCCTAAGAAACAATCCAAATGATCTCCTTGATTCAATTTTTGCTCGATCATGAATGTCAAAGACATATATTAGATTATATACCTTGACAATTTATGTGAGAGTTTATGCATGATTTTGAAATACAATGTTTTTAGAATTAGTCAACAATGCAAGGAAAATGATCTTCATGTGATTCCTAGATTGTGAGAATAATTTTTTTTTTTTTTTTTTTTTTTTTTTTTAGAGAAAATTGATTGAGTTTTACAAAAAGGTTTATGCAAAGAAAATAAATCTTCTCAATCTTTAGTTTTGTGCGAAATAGATTCCTAGACTCAGAAAAGGTGAAATGGAAGAAAAATAAATTTCATGCAAGTATAAATTTGAATAAATTCAATATAATTTAGTCAACTTGTTCCATCATTCCTAATCCTAAACGCAAGTGGTTGAATAATTCACGCTTAAGGGGTTTTGTGAATATATCCGCAATGTTGTCTTCCGATGCGACCTTTTCTATAGATATATTTCCTTTTTGTACATTATCCCTAAGAAAATGGTGACGTATTTCTATGTGTTTAGTCCTAGAGTGTTGCACCGGATTTTTACTTAAATCTATCGCACCTTTGTTATCACACATAATGGGGACATTTTCTAACCTAATGCCATAGTCTACGAGAGCTTGTTTCATCCATAGTGCTTGTTGACATGCCTTTCCGGCGCTTACATATTCGGCTTCGGTGGTAGAAATAGCAAGAGTGGTTTGCTTCTTTGAAAACCAAGACGTTAGACAACATCCCATAAACGTGCAAATACCGCTAGTGCTCTTTCTATCTACGTAGTCTCCCGCATGATCCGAATCCGCATAGACAATGGTTTCTATGCCGGATTCCTTAGGATACCATAATCCTAAGTGTATAGTGCCTTTAACGTATCGGAAGATACGCTTAACCGCTTCTAGGTGAGAGGTTTTGGGATCCTCTTGAAAACGGGCACAAAGGCAGACACTAAACATGATATCGGGTCTACTTGCCGTCAAGTATAGTAAACTCCCTATCATTCCTCTATACTTGGTGTTATCTACGGACTCACCTTCATCGTCCTTTGTGAGCTTTACCTCCGTAGACATGGGTGTTTTCATGGGTTTTGAGTCTTCTAGGCCAAATTTCTTAAGCATTTCCTTAATGTACTTAGATTGGTTAAAGAATATTCCGTCTTCTAATTGTTTTATTTGTAATCCTAGGAAGAAGTTAAGTTCACCCATCATACTCATCTCAAACTCATCATGCATGATTTTGGCAAATTCATCACACATGTCTTGACAAGTCGATCCAAATATAATGTCATCAACATATATTTGAACAATGATGAGATTAGGGTCTTTCCTTTTAGTGAAAAGAGTGTTATCTACCATTCCCATGGAATAATCATGTTTAATAAGAAAAGCTTTTAATCGATCATACCAAGCTTTGGGAGCTTGTTTGAGTCCATACAAAGCTTTCTTTAACTTATAAACATAATCAGGTTTTGCGAAGTCAATGAATCCTGGAGGTTGTGCCACATATACCTCCTCATTGATAAAACCGTTAAGGAATGCACTTTTCACATCCATTTGGAATAACTTAAAATCTAGGGCGCAAGCATAGGCAAGTAATATCCTAATTGATTCTAGTCTAGCTACGGGGGCATAAGTTTCATCATAATCAATTCCTTCTTGTTGATTATAACCTTGGGCAACTAACCTAGCTTTATTCCTAGTAACTATTCCATTCTCATCTAGCTTATTTCTATATACCCATTTGGTTCCTATGATGGTCATTTCCTTTGGATTTGGGACTAGTTCCCAAACATCATTTGCCTTAAATTGATTTAATTCTTCTTGCATAGCTATAATCCAACTTTCATCTTTTAAAGCCTCACTAATATTCTTAGGTTCTATTGCTGAGAGGAAATAGAAGAAGTTGTTTTTATCTTGGGCTTGTGACCTAAGGGTTCTTTGGTTAAGATGTCCTATTATATTATCTAAAGGATGTGATCTAGATTCTTTAATATTAACGATTTTGTTATTTTCTAAGTGAGTTTCTTCATTGTCATTTCCTATGGGTTTTGTTTTACTAACCTCAATAGCTTCTTCTTCGACTAAGTTATCATCTTCTAAATGTAGCGTTTTAGGAGGTGGTGGTGTTTCATCAAATGTTACATTTAGTGATTCCTCTACCTTCATGGAGTGTTTGTTAAGTATTATATATGCTTTACTATTTTGTGAGTATCCTAAAAATATTCCTTCATATGATTTTGGATCAAACTTAGTGAGGTAGTCCTTAGTGTTTAAGATATAGCATTTACTTCCAAATACCCTAAAGTAGCTTAAGTTAGGTTTTCTATTTCTTAATAACTCATAAGGAGTTTTTCCTAGAATTCTTCTAATTGATACCCTATTTAGAATATAAGTCGATGTATCTACGGCGTGACACCAAAATTTTTGTGGAATTGATTGTTCATTTAACATAGTTCTACTCATTTCTTGTAGTGACCTATTTTTTCTTTCTACTACCCCATTTGATTGAGGAGTACGAGGAGCGGAGAAATTATGAGATATTCCATTTAACTCACAATATTTTCCGAATTGTACTTCGTTATCAAATTCCCTTCCATGGTCCGTCCTAATGGCAACTATTGAGCATCCTAACTTATTTTGAATCATTTTGCTAAATATTTCGAATTTTTCAAATGCTTGGGTTTTGTCACTTAAAAACCTAGTCCACGTGTATCGTGAGTAGTCATCTACTATTACTAAGGTATACGTGTTTCCTCCATAGCTCCGCACAGCGGATGGACCAAAAAGATCCATATGTAATAATTCTAGGCACCTAGTGGTGGATACTATATTCTTAGCTTTGTGGCTAGCATGAGCTTGTTTTCCAACTTTACATGCATCACAAAAATGTTTGTCATATTTTAGATTAGGCAAGTTTCTAACTAATTCCTTAGAGGCCAAAGATTGTATTTGTTGCATGTTAGCATGTCCTAATCTCCTATGCCACAAAGTGGAATTTTCGTCTAGGGTCGTTAGGCATATCCTATCTTCAGGTTTGTTTCCTAGTTTCATAACATATACACCTCCTTTCCTAATACCTCTACCTATAATTTTTCCATTCTTAACTATTTCGCTATCTTCTTCAGAAAAGATAACTTTACATTTATTATCACATATTTGGCCTACACTAAGTAAGTTATATGTTAAATTATTAACATGTTCAACATTTTCAATAGTAAGTGAGTCTTGAGAAATCGTACCTTTGCCAATAATTTTTCCACGCAAGTCACTACCGAAAATAACGTTACCTCCATTGTATGCCTTGTATGTAGAGAATAGCTTGCGATTCCCCGTCATGTGCCTCGAACATCCACTATCCTTGATCCATTCGTTAGGTTCCAAGTCAATTCCAAGGCATATTTCGTCGGTTGCATTTGCCACAAAACACTTTTCTTCTTTTGGTTTTTCCACTTCTTCTTTATCACTATCACTCCATGTTCCACTAACAAATGCGCTTTGATTTTCATAACCCGGCGGCTTTAAACATTCTCCAACGAGATGATTTGGACTTCCACATCTAAAGCACTTTCTTTTCACGTAATTATCACTTCTATTTCTTTGGAACGATTTTCTCTCGTCATGTGATGACCTAGTGAATCTTCCTCGTCTCTTGAAAAATTTCTTGAATTCTCTTACGGCCATTGCATATTCTTCGTCTTCACTTTCGTCACTTGAATCATCATTATCACTAGGTTCCTTTTTGGCTTTTAGAGCAATGGATTTGATTTGTTCTTTCTTGACTTTGACCGTTTCCGAATCTCTTCTTATGATTTCTTCATGAACCTTCAAGTTGCCAATTAGTTCATCTAGTGATAACGTCATCAAGTTCTTTGATTCTTCAATTGCCGTGACCTTAGCTCGCCATTTTGGATGCAATGCCCTAAGAAATTTCCTAACACAATTTTTACTAGAAAATGTCTCATCAAGTGCTTTTAAACTTGTGATGATAGTGTTAAACTTAGCAAAAGCATTATCAATTGATTCCTCTTCCGGAATCGTAAATTGTTCATATTGTTGTACAAGAAGATCTATTTTATTTTCTTTGACTTGGCTATTACCTTGGTGAGTGATTAGTAAAGAATCCCAAATTTCTTTTGCGGTTTTACACATAAAAATTCTTTCATATTCTTTGCGTGGTAACGCATTATAAATAACCATTTTAGCCTCATTATTTTTTGCTAGTTTCTTTTTCAAATCATCATTTTGTTTTTCAAAAGCTACAATTTCATCCATTTTGGTTTCAACATTATATTGAATAGGGGGAAAATCACCAAAGGTAATAATATGCCAAAGATCAAGATCTTTTGATTTCACATACGTTTCGAATCTATTTTTCCAATATAAAAATCCATCACTTTCAAATAGTGGTGGTCTTTGCATAGATTGCCCTTCTAAATATTTTAAAGATTCCATAGATCGTTACAAGTTTTAAAATACAATATATTTTAAAATTCTTGCTAGACGTGGCTCTTGATACCAATTGTGGAAAACTAGAAGGGGGGGTTGAATAGTTTTACATCTTTTTAATTTTTATAAAACAAATTGTTTAAAAGTTTTCGTTGATTTATAAAATATAGATTCAATGATATATGAAATCTAGTTATACACAATATGAACAATACTAAGTATATATCTACTATGAAGCAATAATTATGTAAGTAATGAAATAAGTAAAGGATGGAAAGATCAAACCGAGAGACAAGCGATTTATAGTGGTTCGGCTACAAGGCACCTTCCTTGCCCTACTCCACTCCCCGAGCACCTAACTCGAGAGTTTTCTTCACTATATCAACAAGCTCCCTTATGGCGGAGAAAACCTTACACACCAATATACACACCAATTTACACACCAATTTACACACCAATCTTCACACCAATCTTCACACCAATATACACGCCAAGCTTCTTCACATCTATCTACACACCAATCTTCTTCACCTATCTACACACCAATCTTCTTCACACCTAGCTTTTACACACCAATCTTCTACACACCTTCTTCTACACACCAATCTTCACAACTAACCTATTTCACTACTAATCAACTTCTACTATCTACACAACTATTCTCTAACAAATATTCACAACTAATCACACTATGAAATAATAATTAATGATGATGCTTAAACAACTTAGATGTGGAGATCACAACTAGTTGTAATACTTCTTGTCTTGAGGGATAGAAGTATTCTTCTCTTGCACTTGAATGGATTATGTATGGATCACTTTGAAACAAAGATTTAAGAATGTATGATCAAAGGATTTATAGATTGGAAATGGAGATCTAGAACAGAAAGTTCTGAAGTGCAAAAGGTGGGGAAAAAATCCAGGTTTAAGGTGGTATTTATAGGCAAAAGTTTCTGACAGAGGAGCGTGGCCGGTCCCCTTAAAGCATGGCCGGTCCCCTTAAAATTAAGGGGGCCGCCCCTTATAATTAAGGGGGCCGCCCAACTGTAACGGCCAGAAAACTTGTCTTTTAGTGGGGAAAGTTTATTTGGTGAAAAACTAACTGATTTTGGTTAAATATTTGAAATCATATATTTAGTATGATTAAAACATTTTTCCTTATTACCAAAAGTGTTTTTC
>JARVZY010006557.1:0-26033 GCA_030686995.1 Artemisia argyi
AGATACCGTCTCCAACGTAGATGTCAATTCCTCCAACATATGTTGTTCAATCCCTCCTCGAACATTCCGACGAAAAGAACTTTCCATTGAAGAAAGGAGTTTAGATTCCACCGAGATTTGTTTGTCCAACTCTAAAGCAAACAAGCGTGGATATTTAACACAAAAAGGAATGTCTCCAAACCAACAGTCATACCAGAAACTTGTATCAGCTCCATTCCCAATTCGCTTTTTGATATGGTACCAAAAGTCAAAACCTTTATCTTTAAGCTTATGAACTTCTCGTAATATCGAACACCAATTCTAAGAATAATGGGTCTGATGAGAATCTACCTTCGAACCGTATAAAGCATTAATAACCTGACACCAAAGGGAACCGTCTTGAGACACAAATCGCCACACCCATTTCAGAAGAAGAGCTCGATTGAGAGCAAAAAAACTCGAGACTTCTAATCCTCCTTTTTTCTTGGAAGCAAGAACCTTATCACAGGCGACCCATGTGATTTTATTATCCGATTGATCCGCACCATTGAAGAAGCGATTACGAATAGACTCCAAAGCTTTCAGAACACCACTAGGAACTGTAAAAATGGACATAATATAAATTGGAGAAGCACCGAGAACCGACTTCAAAAGAGTTAGACGTCCACCTATCGAGAGAGTTTTTACTTTCCATTTTGAGAGACGAGATTTAATATGCAGGATAATGTCATCCCAAGCTTTAAGACGGGACATATTATCTCCCACCATCACGCCTAGATATCGAAACTGATTGTTCAAAATAGAGCATCCAATAGAATCTGCCGCCTGCTGAACCACGTTGTTCGGAACACCCACTCCCAACAATTGACATTTATGAACATTTATTTGAAGCCCCGATGCAAGAAAGAAACACCTCAATATATTAGTAATACCTTTTAGATTGTTGTCAGACCATTCGCCAATAAACATAGCGTCATCCGCATAAAAAAGGTGAGATATAAAGATCGATCTCGGCAGTTGAATACCTTTAAAAAGATCCTCTTCAACCACACGACTAAATGACAAGTGCAACGATTCCATGACTAGAATAAAAAGATACGGAGCAAGCGGATCACCTTGTTTGAGACCACGGTAACAAGAGAATTCTTTAGTGGGGCTTCCGTTAACCAATATCGGAGCTTTACTAGAATATAGAATACCCCGAATCCAATTGCACCACACAGACCCAAAACCGAACGCCTCAAGAACATCAATTAAATAATCCCATCTGACCGAGTCGTAGGCCTTCGCAAAATCTACTTTAAAAAACATGGCTTGCTTTTTCATCCTTTTGCACCATTTTAAAATTTCATCAAGGATGAAAGGCCCATCAAGAATTTGTCTTCCAGCAACAAAAGCAGATTGGGTGTCTGAAACGAGGTCTCCGATGACCGAGACCAATCTGTTTGCAAGAACCTTAGTGACAACTTTAAAATAGTGATCATCTGATTATTGCATTTTCATACAAATAATCAAATCCAAACACAAAGTTTTAAAAATGACGTTTTGTAACAGTTAATTATCTGATTATATGTTTTTAAAACACATAATCTAATTTGAATAAGCAATCTCAAACACCCCTTTTAGTGGTTGTGTGTGGTATGTGAAGTGAAACGATAGGGTTTTGTGAGTAGCTATATTGTCTTTGGTTTAGATTAGTTGTTATTTGGGTCATGTGGTACATTGGTTCGGCGAGTTTTAGTCTTGGATATTTGTGAGCTAACTTCTTTTCATAAGAATTTTAGTTGGATATAATATATTTTTTATTGTTTTTTAATGTATTTTTTTTTTATTAACGAAAATTTAGTTTTAGTTAAATGTGTTGGATTACTTAAACAAATGAATAAAAGAAAAATAGGTGTTATGAGAAAAGGTGCTGATATAACAACACTTTTTTTCACGACATCAGCGAGATGACACGAGGATGCCTCGTGCTCTAAGTAGCTTGATAGTACCGTCACAACAATTGCTACGTTGATGATTGAGGTTTCAAAAGTTTAATTAATTGGACAATTTGACTTCCTTGAGATAATTTAGTAGCCAAACTGAATATTTACTAAACATAAAAACATATTTGTGTGTTAAGCACAAGGAGAAGGGCCAAGTGTGCATGTTTTCAACTACAAAAATGATAGATGGGCCTAATAAATAGGCCTAACCGTGGACCTACCACATTAATAACTTATACATTTATCAAATGTACAAGTTATTAATGCGGTAGGTCCACGGTTAGGCCTATTTATTAGGTCCATGTATCACATCTCATTTCAACTACAATACGTAAACTTCATACCAAGTCATTGTCATCTTTTATGTTCCAACAACAAACTTTTCTAAAATGTTGTTTTGATACGTAAATTACAAAAGAGATAATTCCCAAAAGAGTACAAAAGATAAACTTTTTCAAAAAAGAGTACAAAAATAATAGGCTTTCACAAAACGGTCATGTGCGAATGTGCGAACGTGCGATTTCACTAATTTATTGACATGTGTCCAAACAAATAGTATAATACCAATCATTTGTTGGCCCACATCCCCGACCATCAGTACACTCCCTGACGAAGCAGATGTTCGACAGCGGTTGTGCGATTTTCGGCTAATGTGCGAACGTTAAAGAAAAAGTACCATTGGAAACTTGCTTTACCATTTGCATTTCAATCACTTCATTTCAATTCGACAGACATGCCCATTTTGACATCTTTACATATGAGGATATATTTTAAGCTATCAAATTGAGCTCACGATGATAGCGCCATGTCAAGCATGCACATAAGAAAAAAAGATGTCAGCTACCACCCCTTATAGCTTTTAGTTATAAAATCCATTTTGGAAACGGGAAGGATATAGTTATTATCTACTCTATAGTTTAAACATGAAATCAGAGTACGGGACTTATGGGACGAATTAGTACATTTGAAAACTGATATTAACCAAACTGGTGCGTTCAAGTAAGCACATGCTTTTATTTTGAACACACTTAAAGTATAGGCAAAATTCAAAGACAACACATAAAAAAGATCCAATAGTAGAAGAAAAAAATAGTAGAAATAGTGAGGCAACACTTATGCAAAAAATTAGTTTCCTTTACTTACTTTTGGAGAATCAGATTACTATATTGGTTTTTGTTAATAAAAAGTCTTTATTATTTGTTTGTTTTTAATTCAAATTCTTTATGGTCTTTAAAAAAGAGTATTGTGGTTTAAACACCATTGACAAATTTTGTACTTTTGTCATCTTACTTATTGTACGAGTATTTTGTCTAGACTATTACTTTTTATCTCACATGCACACTCTTTCTTCTTCATTTACTCGGTATTTTTTTTTTTATTCTCTTTAACATCAAATTCTTAACTACCACAATCACCACCACCACCACCACCGCATCCGGTCAAACCATCAACTCTATTCTCTTTCCTCACAATTTCTTTTACCATCCAAGATCTCACCACGTTGGAGTGGCGAGGGTGCTTGAGGAGCTGCACCTAGTGCTCTTAGCACTCATAAACAACATTCAATCTCTTTACTTTTCCATGCAAAATCTCACCACCACCGCTTCCCCACCCAAACCCAACCAAACAAACCATCACCGGAGACATTACCCTTTTGGATTTTCTGTACATATATGAACAACCAAATACCACCATCAGGTTTGCCACTCAATGGCGACCAAAACCTTTTAACCAAACCACCAGAGGCATCGTCACGTGCTCGCACGCGCTGGCGACAACCGCTGGAACTCAATTTCATATTTCATTTTCCGCCAAACCACCCCTACCACCGGCGACAACACACCTTTTCTAGCTTTAAATACACTTCAAATTTGTATACTCAGTTTGTGTTGGTGTTGAGATCTCATGGGTTCTTTCATCGGAGACATGGTTCTACCGGGGGTGGAAGAGATGGAAAATGATTTTGATGTTTTTTAATTAATTACTTATGCAGATATGTTATTTTTCTTGCATTTTTAAGGGGAAATAAAATAAAATAACACCTCAACAGATATGTGCGATTTTCTTGCATTTTTTGTACATCAATAAAATGGTGTTGGGGGGTTGTGTGAAGGAAGAAGAAGGAATACTTTTCTTTATTTAATAAATTGAATAAACATGATAGTCATGTGATATAAAAAACAAAAAGTGACAAAAAATGTGCAGTGGTGTGTGGTTACGAGACAGATGGAGTAGGAACGCTATGAGCCTTAAAAGAGTGCGAATGCTATGAGCCTTAAAAAATAATAAAAGTAGTACTACAAAGTACTAAAAGATAAGATTTTGTTTCCACTTTGTAAGATACTTTGTTCTTTCCCAATAAAGGTGTCACATGGGGTAGCCGTCATTCGCACATTTTTCATTTGCACATTTATTTATAAAAGTCAAACGACATGTGAGGTACAATTGATAGTGATTGTACTTGCAAATGATTGATAGTGTACTACTTGTCTGGACACGTGTCAATAAATTAGTGGAGTCGCACGTTAGCACATTTGCACATGATCATTTTGAGAAAGCCTATTATTTTTGTACTTTATTTGAAAAAGTTTATGTTTTTGTACTCTTTTGAGAATTATCTCATTACAAATTATTTCATTAAATATACAAGCTTAATATGTACATACAATATCTATTTTCAAATTACAATCAGGGACTAACGATGTCATTGATTATAATCATGTATAGGGACTAACGGTGTAATTGATCATATATCAAGCCGGTCAAGTGGTCAACAATAGTATATATGCGAATTTCAAACTTTTAACAATACATCACCTCTGATGCATCATGTAACATTTCTATACTCAAAAAGAAATCGTTAGATGTCTTCGAAAAACCTCTTCGAAAGTATATTGAAAAACCTCTTCAATGAATCACATGTGATGCATTGTGTAACATTTCAGTACCCATAAAAAAATCATCAAAAGCTTATTGAAAAACCTCTTCAATGAAAAAGAAAAGACACTTGACAGTGACACGATGCAATTTATTCAATGTTATACATTAACCATTTTTCGAGTTTTAGAAAACTAACATTCATTCGTACATTAACCGATATTTACACGATATCATTTATAGACTTATAGTTGTGTTTTACTCCAACTATTAAGTGAGAGATAGACATCACTTACATTATCACAATAAACGATCGTAGCGGTCGAAAGTGGAGTATAAAGCTCACGTAATAAATTACGTAACCAACAAGTCTCCGCAACAGCATTGGCAACACCCCTATACTCTGCTTCAGCACTTGATCGAGAAAGCGTAACCTGACGCTTAGATGACCAAGAAAGAAGGTTGTTGCCCAGAAAAACACAATAACCCGAGGTAGACCGGCGTGTAATTGGGCATCCAGCCCAATCAGCATCGGAGTAGGCAACCAAGGATGACGTCGAAGATGAATAAAGCTGTAATCCATAATCCATGGTTCCCCGAACATACCGTAAGATTCTCTTGAGAGCAGAGAAATGTGGCTCCCGAGGATCATGCATAAAAAGGCAAACCTGCTGAACAGCATATGAAATATCCGGTCTAGTAAATGTGAGATACTGAAGAGCACCTGCTAAACTACGGTACAAAGTAGGATCTGAGACCGAATCCCCATCATCTGCAAGTTTAGTGTCTGTGTCCACAGGAGTCCGACAAGGGTTGCAGTTAATCATATTAGCTCTTTCAAGAACCTCAGTAGCATACTTCGTTTGAGAAAGAAACATCCCCGAAGTATTGCGGGTCACAGAAATGCCCAAAAAATAATTAAGAGGGCTAAGATCAGTCATGGAAAACTCCGCATGTAGTGAATTAATAACCTGCTTAAGTAGTGTGGATGAAGAAGCAGTCAAAACTATATCATCAACATATAATAGTAAATAAGCAGTATCTGAACCCAGTCGATAGATAAACAGCGAGGAGTCACACCGACTATGGTGAAACCCAACACGTGCATCATAAGCAGAAAACCTCTGAAACGAGGCTCGAGGATATCGTCATCCGACATAGATGAGCCAAGATCAGTTAAGTGGGTAACAATGGATTCAATTTTTCTAAAGTAAGCATCGGCAGTAAGATCACCCATTTGTAGAACACGTAGCTCACCTTTTAAAGCGACGGTGCGTGTGCGTTTGTTGTCAAGAAAGAGTTTTTCAACCTGGTCCCAAGCGGCTTTGGCGGTGGGAGGATTTGCTTTGATTAGGCGTCCTTGAAGGGCGGGAGCTAGGGTTAAAATTATCCACGACTTCACGATGGAATCGGCAGTGAGCCATTCTTCCGTGGGTGGAGCGGATGAAGAAGAGGCCGTAGATTCACCTTCGATGTGCTTTAGGACACCGAAATTATTGCAATGAATCTTGAAGAAGTAGGACCACGACGAGTAATTTAACTCATCAATGTCAAGTTTGACTGGTACGACGGAGTTGAGGTTATTGACAGCATAAAGTTTCTCCACTAGCGTGAGGGCAGGAGACTGTGGTGGTGTAGAGCCGTTTGTCATTATAACGGTGATGGAGGAGATTTAGGGTTTGAAAAGCGGCTGTGTTGGTGAGTTAGGGTTTGCAGGATCGGCTATCTTAATGATAGGCCACCATGTAAACTTTGTATTTCCTTGATTCTATAACGTAATACAATGTGATATATAAATACAACATGCCAAGCTGGGCCATACACAATACAATAGAAAGTAATAGTAACCAGACTAAGCCCACGAATAATATCTGCTAACACAAAATATATAAAAATCTAGCTATATATAGAAAGAAAAAAAAAAAAAAAAAAAGTAATCCTAGTTTGGGGTACCTATCGACATGTGTAACAATAGTTAAAGCAAAATTTTGTTTCATCTTCATAATCTATCAGATCATGATCCTTCCAATCAGATTAATATTGTTGAACCATACATAAAAGTGCATGATTGATAAAAATGGCAGGCAATGCAATATTCAAAGAAAGGTTGTTATCGCGCAAAGGTGGTTATTCGGGCTTGTTTGAAGAACATGATGATATTAATGATGATAATAACTCCATGCTTGATCGAATCTCCAAAAAATGGGACGATGTTCAGTTATTTCTTGTCAATGTTTACGAAATGGGTAGATCTGACCCCAGACAGATTATATTTGCTGTTAAATCTGGTTTGGCTTTAGCGCTTGTTTCGATACTTATATTTTTTAAAGAACCGCTTAGTTACATGAGCCAGTATTCCATCTGGGCTATCCTTACTGTCATCGTCGTTTTTGAGTTTAGCATTGGTAAGTACTTAATTAACCCTCCTCCCTAATCTGTGTATTCATTTCATCTCATGATTGATGATGCATTTTCATGCAAGCATATATGTTAGTTAATTACACTAGAATAATCTTTTCAGTAGCAAAAAAAATTATTTGATTTCAAATCCATACGACATGCACAAACTAAATGGTATACTAAGTTGTTGTGTTTTAAAAATCTTTTCTTTGCATATGTATATTTAGAAAAGTACAACGAATACACCTTTAACCAATCAAATGACTGTCCTTAATTGTATAAATGTTTTGATTGGTAGTAATTTGTAAGTTGATATACTTATATTTTGGGACAAAAAAGAATAGTAAGATAAACAATCGTTTTGGGACGGTGAGAGTAATATATATAAATACTAAGGCCCGTATATTATGTAGCCCTAGGGTACTAAAAATATATTCAAATTAATGTTATATATGTAGGAGCAACCCTTAGCAAAGGTTTTAATCGTGCATTGGGGACATTTTCTGCTGCAATACTTGCATTAGGGATTGCTAAACTATCCGTGTGGTGGGCTAGGGATTGGCACGAGTTTGTGGTTGTCATCAGCATTTTTATAGCAGGTCGCTCATCACTTTTTTCATTTCCTTTACTTTAAACCAGAATTTAGTATAATGATATTTCTTTACAGGTTCTATTTCAAGCTATGTGAAACTGTATCCATCGATGAAGCCATATGAATACGGTTTCAGGGTTTTTATGTTAACATTTACTATAGTGCTCGTGTCCGGGACTTCACATTTCAGTAGAACAGCTTATTCTCGATTCTTATTAGTTATTGTTGGAGCAGTCATATGTTTGGTTGTGAATATGTGCATTTATCCAATTTGGTCCGGAGAAGATCTCCACAGATTGGTAGTCAAAAATTTTAGGGGCGTTGCTACTTCGTTAGAGGGTAATATATTAGATAAGTGAATCAATTTTACTGAAGCCTCAATTAACTACTAACTAACTCCTCCTTCTTGCATAAATTGACTTGAATAGAATGTGTTAAAAGTTACCTTCAAAACGTGGAATATGAGAGGATACCTTCAAAAATCCTTGTATACCAGGCTACCGATGACCCCC
Source organism: Artemisia argyi (assembly GCA_030686995.1). Classification (NCBI taxonomy): domain Eukaryota; kingdom Viridiplantae; phylum Streptophyta; class Magnoliopsida; order Asterales; family Asteraceae; genus Artemisia; species Artemisia argyi. The sequence continues at coordinate 8,349 of JARVZY010006557.1, forward strand.
TCTATAGTGGATATAGAGCAGCAGTGCAGTCTACAAGTCAAGAAGATACTCTGGTACATTTTCAAATTTAATTCCATTGTATATGTAAACTAGCTACCTCCAAGTATTTTACCATTACCAACACTTTACTTGGAATTTTTACAGTTGGGGTTTGCAATTTGGGAACCACCTCACGGACGTTATAAAATGTTCAAATATCCGTGGGGACAGTTTGTGAAAGTTAGCGGTGCATTAAGACACTGTGCTTTTATGGTTATGGCGATGCATGGCTGCATACTTTCAGAGATACAGGTATAAAGATAGTTCTTTGTAAAATTATAAATGATAAGCAGGATAACAGAATTATTATTGATATAGTAAATTGCTAAAATGGTCTATAAATTTTCAGTGATCCTGAGCAAACCAGAAGCCATTTTAGCACTTTACTCTTATTAATGTTAAATGGGTATTGTGTAGGCGCCACCTGAATTGAGGGTGATGTTTAGAAATGAGATACACAAAGTGGGGACTGAGAGTGCAAAAGTGTTGCGTGAGCTTGGAAACAAATTGGAAAAGCTAGAAAAACTAAGCCCAGGTTTTGACTTGCTTGAGAAAGTGCATGAAGCTGCAGAGGAGTTGCAAATGTTAATAGACGAAAAATCATATCATTTTGTCCACTCCGATCATTGGGCAGGTGTGAGAAGACAAAAAGATTCTGACGATCATGATCACCTTCACGGCCTAAAAGACGAGGAAACAATGGATTCCCCCCATCATCTGAAACGATGTCATACATTGAATCGTCACATCACAAATGTGTCCATGAATCCTTCTTGTATTGGAAACTCAGAAGAGGAGCAATCACATTGGCCTTCACGTATGTCGGTTCTTGGGGATGCTATACTTAATGAACGTGAAGTAAGGACTTACGAGAGTGCAAGTGCTCTATCTTTGGCCAATTTCACATCTTCCTTGATTGAGTTTGTTGCAAGGCTTCATAATCTCTTGAACTCATTTCAAGAGCTTAGTGACAAGGCAAAATTTTCAGAACCAAATGTGCACGTGCTATAAATAAATGTCGATTAAATGGCCATGATCTACAAGGTTTCACCTATGATACTCTGATATTGTACAAAGTCATAGTCAGCTAAATTTACAAGTAGCAGTTTGCTGGTAATATAAATTATATGCACGGATTTAGGACGAGCTAATCCAAGAGATTGAGTTATATATATTGATTTTTGTTAAAATAAAGATAATCAATCTACAGCCCAAAACTTCCAACAAGCTAAACCTGAAAATACAAAAATGACAACATAAGTCCCCATAGTATTTTCAGGCTAACAATAGGCCGGGAAATATAAATAAAATTAAGATAGAGGCATGCATAAAGTAGAAGTATAAAAAAGAATAGGGAAATATAAATAAAATTAAGATAGAGGCGTACGTCTCGCTGTTTAGGGTTTTTGCGTGGTTGCAAGTCATTATGGGTAACGGTGAAAAGCCAGCCGGTGTTAACCGAGACGAAGATGGATCTTGTTTAGCAGGAGGAGCCAAAAGAATGGATTCAGAATCAAGTGGTCAAGGTAAAAGGCAAGCCGATAACCACCATGTCAAGCGAACGCCCAAAAAAAAGAGGAGATCTGACGATGATCAAGATTCTCTAGGCATTAATACTGGAGCGGCAGATGATGTAGTTTTGAAATCAGACCTTGATATCAATTATACCGATGAAGTTGAAGATTACGAAGAAGATGGAGAGACAGAGGATGAAGTTCTCGAAGCAGGCAGTGATTTAGATCGTATCCATGATGATGATCGAAATGCCAGTAGTGAAGAAGTTATAAAAGTAGGCGCTGGTTGTTTCAATGATGAAGATGATGATCGAGATGCCAGTAGTGAAGAAGTTTTAAAAGTAGGCCCTGGTTGTTTCAATGATTATGATGATGCCAGTAGCGAAGAAGTTTTAAAAATAGACCATGGTTGTTTCAATGATTATGATGATACCAGTAGTGAAGAAGTTTTAAAAATAGGCCCTGGTTGTTTCAATGATTTTGATGATACCAGTAGCGAAGAAGTTTTAAAAATAAGCCCTGGTTGTTTCAATGATTATGATGATACCAGTAGTGAAGAAGAAGTTTTAAAAATAGGCCCTGGTTGTTTCAATGATTATGATGATACCAGTAGTGAAGAAGTTTTAAAAATAGGCCCCGGTTGTTTCAATGATTCTGATGATACCAGTAGTGAAGAAGTTTTAAAAATAGGCCCTGGTTGTTTCAATGATTATGATGATACCAGTAGCGAAGAAGTTTTAAAAATAAGCCCTGGTTGTTTCAATGATTATGATGATACCAGTAGTGAAGAAGAAGTTTTAAAAATAGGCCCTGGTTGTTTCAATGATTATGATGATACCAGTAGTGAAGAAGTTTTAAAAATAGGCCCCGGTTGTTTCAATGATTCTGATGATACCAGTAGTGAAGAAGTTTTAAAAATAGGCCCTGGTTGTTTCAATGATTATGATGATACCAGTAGTGAAGAAGAAGTTTTAAAAATAGGCCCTGGTTGTTTCAATGATTATGATGATACCAGTAGTGAAGAAGTTTTAAAAATAGGCCCCGGTTGTTTCAATGATTCTGATGATACCAGTAGTGAAGAAGTTTTAAAAATAGGCCCTGGTTGTTTCAATGATTATGATGATACCAGTAGTGAAGAAGTTTTAAAAATAGGCCCCGGTTGTTTCAATGATTATGATGATACCAGTAGTGAAGAAGTTTTAAAAATAGGCCCCGGTAGTTTCAATGATTATGATGATGCCAGTAGTGAAGAAGTTTTAAAAGTAGGCCCTGGTTGTGACGATGATGATGATGATGATGATGATCAATATGCCAGTAGTGAAGTAGGTGTTGGTTTTTTCGATGATGATGATGATGATGATGATGATGATGATGGAGATGCCAGTATGTGTTAATAGATCGGAAAAAGGTTTCATTTTATGATTTTGGGTTGTTGTTTGTGTTGCTACATTTAGTTACCTGAAATTTGATGATCCCTGCATGTGTGTTGGAGTCAGGGATTAGTTTTGGTTGCCGAGGATAATGTTTAGGTCCTTTTATTTTGGATTCAAACGCTTTTAGACCTTCAAATAACGGAGCTACTAACATATCTATCCATTTAATTGCTCTAATTAATTTTTGTTGTCTTGTTTTAGTTGTTCATCACTTCAAATACTCCATTTGTTTCATATTATTTGTCCTATTTAACCTTTTAAAGTCTTTTTTTTTTTTTGTCCAAACTTGATCTTGAATATATCCTTTTCTGTTATACTAGCAAGGTATCCGCGTAATGCGATGGCGGTTACCCTGTAATCAGTGATGAAGCTAGGATTTTGACATAGGGTGGGAAAAAAAAATTCACAAACAATAAAACATATAGAGACTTAATAATTTGGTGAGCATGTTAATGAGACGAACTTATTCAATTCATACATATATATTTTTGCGTAATTAATAAAAATAAAACCTTATGACAACAATCGAGCACAATGTTTGATAAAACTTGGATTACTTGTATGCACTTGTGAATTGAGTTTGATTAGATATAATGATGAATAGTAGAAGTGGCAATTTGTGCAAAAAAATTAAAAAAAAAAAAAAAAAAAAAAAAAAAAAAAAAAAAAAAAAAATTGCTAATTTAGGCTATTTTGTAAAAGATTTGTGCCCATTTAGCCCCTTCATTTTTTTTAAATGGATATATTTAGCCAATTGAAAAGTTAAATGGATACTAACGGACACATATTTTCTCTTAATTGGAGAAAATTATAATCGTTTTTTAAGAAAATATGTTTAATTTTTTAAATATAAATGAAGTATTACGTTTAAAGAATTTATTTTGTCATTTTTGGTCTTCTATAAAGCGATTTGTTTAACATGTGCCCGTTTAGCCCGTGCCCGCCTAGCATGGAGAGTATATTAGAAATATAGTTGTTCATAACAGGAGCTTAAGTTAGAAAGATGTCATGAGTTAAAAAATATATTCAAATGAATGTTATATATGTAGGAGCAACCCTTAGCAAAGGATTTAATCGTGCATTGGGGACATTTTCTGCTGCAATACTTGCATTAGGGATTGCTAAACTATCCGTGTGGTGGGCTAGGGATTGGCACGAGTTTGTGGTTGTCATCAGCATTTTTATAGCAGGTCGCTCATCACTTTTTTTCATTTCCTTTACTTTAAACCAGAATTTAGTATAATGATATTTCTTTACAGGTTCTATTTCAAGCTATGTGAAACTGTATCCATCGATGAAGCCATATGAATACGGATTCAGGGTTTTTATGTTGACATTTACTATAGTGCTCGTGTCCGGGACTTCACATTTCAGTAGAACAGCTTATTCTCGATTCTTATTAGTTATTGTTGGAGCTGTTATATGTTTAGTTGTGAATATGTGCATTTATCCAATTTGGTCCGGAGAAGATCTCCACAGACTGGTCGTCAAAAATTTTAGGGGCGTTGCTACTTCGGTAGAGGGTAATATATTAGATAGTGAATCAATTTTACATATTAGATAGTGAATCAACTTTACTGAAGCCTCAATTAACCAACTCACTCACTCCTCCTTCTTGCATGAATTGACTTGAATAGAATGTGTTAAAAGTTACCTATAAAACGTGGAATATGAGCGGATACCTTCAAAAATCCTTGTATACCAGGCTACCGATGACCCCCTCTATAGTGGATATAGAGCAGCAGTGCAGTCTACAAGTCAAGAAGATACTCTGGTACATTTTCAAATTTACTTCCATTCATCCATTGTATATATAAACTAGCTACCTCCAAGTATTTTACCATTACCAACAACTTTACATGGAATTTTTATAGTTGGGCTTCGCCATTTGGGAACCACCTCACGGACGTTATAAAATGTTCAAATATCCTTGGGGACAGTTTGTGAAAGTTAGCGGTGCATTAAGGCACTGTGCTTTTATGGTTATGGCGATGCATGGCTGCATACTTTCAGAGATACAGGTATAAAGATAGTTCTTTGTAAAATTATAAATGATAAGAAGGATAACAAAATTATTATTGATATAGTAAATTGCTAAAATGCTCCATAAATTTTCAGTGATCCTGAGCAAACCAGAAGCCGTTTTAGTACTTTACTCTTATTAATGTTAAGTGTGTATTGTGTAGGCGCCACCTGAATTGAGGGTGATGTTTAGAAATGAGATACACAGGGTGGGGACTGAGGGTGCAAAAGTGTTGCGCGAGCTTGGAAACAAATTGGAAAAGCTAGAAAAACTAAGCCCAGGTTTTGACTTGCTTGAGAAGGTGCATGAAGCTGCAGAGGAGTTGCAAATGTTAATAGACGAAAAATCATATCATTTTTCCGATCATTGGGCAGGTGCGAGAAGACAAAAAGAATTTGAAGATCATGATCAGCTTCACGCCCTAAAAGACGAGGAAACAATGGATTCCCCACATCATCTGAAATGATGTCATACATTGAATCGTCACGTCACGAATGTGTCCATGAATCCTTCTTGTTTTGGAAAATCAGAAGAGGAGCAATCACATTGGCCTTCACGTATGTCAGTTCTTGGAGATGCTATACTTAATGATCGTGAAGTAAGGACTTACGAGAGTGCAAGTGCTCTATCTTTGGCCAATTTCATATCTTCCTTGATTGAGTTTGTTGCAAGGCTTCATAATCTCTTGAACTCGTTTCAAGAGCTTAGTGATAAGGCAAAATTTGCAGAACCAAGTGTGCACGTGCTTTAAATAAATGTCGATTAAATAGCCATGATCTACAAGGTTTCACCTATGATACTCTGATATTGTACAAAGTCATTGTCATCTAAATTTAGAAGTAGCCGCTGGTAATATAAAGTTAAATGCACGGATTTAGGACGAGCTAATCCAAGAGATTGAGTTATATTGATTTTTTGTTAAAATACAGATAATCAATTTCATAAAGTTAACTAGTTAAAACGGTATAAGTAAGTCGAATTTAGTCTCAAACCGGTCATTAGAAATAAGCCGAATTTAACCTTAAGTAGGCCATGGCGAAACATATAACTTGCATATGTCACCAAGAGATGCATCTGACCTCATGAAAATAACATATGCTGCCATAGAAGAATGTGTTAGCGGGTTCGAGCGAAAATGGCGCAAAAATGGTGGACCAAGTCACCAAGCCATTCATCTAAATTGGGAACCTGGACTGACTGACTGATTCCTTTCATCAATTCCAATTAGAACAAAAATGGGGCAAAACCATGTTTTTCCTTCTAGACTATGGTTATACTTTTTATTAATACAAAAGAATCCCACCAGTTAGATTCGGTGACATGGGACATATTCACCAAACTCTACATTAATGTTGTTGCATTGCTAAGTGTTAAATGTTGTTGCATTGCTAAGTGTTAAGAAAAAGTTTACGGCAACAAAAACGTATACTCATTATCTATTTACTTACTACCTGTATGGCTGCTTTATCATTAAAGGACCATTTAGGCCATCACAAAACCTATCATCTTTATTTCCAGTTGATCACGTATAGCAATACTCTCGCAATGCAAACATTAAGCGTTAAGAAAAAGTTTACGGCAACAAAACTTATACTCATATCTATTTACTTACTATCTGTATGGCTGCTTTATCATTAAAGGGCCATTTAGGCCATCACAAAACCTATAATCTTTATTTCCAGTTGATCATGTATAGCAATACTCTCGCAATGCAAAGAGACTTTAAGATGATCACTAGCAGACAGATACCATCTAAGAATCGAATAGTATATTGTATCTCATTTCAAATATCGTTCACAATGTAGTTCTCAAGTGGGGCAAAAATTCATACAACTCAGATAACCCATTCTTACAACATCAATGATGTTGGGTCTACAAAAATCAAGATCAGTCAAAGAAACCATTACAAATCATCTTCTCAAAGGTTATAAAACAACATTCAATAACGCAGTTTTGTGCTTCCAAACTCGAACCACAATACTTTACTCATTTCTCGGTTCTTGGCTTCTTGCCCTCCACCTTGTCTGAACTTGTCGACTTTGAGAAGACGACCCAGGTCCCTGATACACCCCATTGTTCGGGTTCATCTGAACCTGCTCAGCTTGACCCTGCTGCATTATCCCATTGTACTGAAACATCCCAGCTTGACTTTGACTTCCTTGCGTAGGTCTCTGATTGACTCTGTTGTTTGAACTGTATTGATACATATTTCCTCCTTGTACTTGTGTGGGTGCATGTGCACCTCTATTAACCTGTGAACCACCACCACCGTTCCTATTTTGATACTGATAACCATTGTTACTATTGTTTCTATACGACTGGGGATGATAGTCAAATCGGGCCCTAGGAATACCAACAGGGTTTCGGTTAACCTGTGGATTTCTTAACGGATTCATGCCAATGATACCCGAGTTTGCAGCTTGAGATCTAGACATTATACTCAACACTTCCGGCCGCACTAGAACCGAAAGCGGGTGGTGTTGGTCAGGCGATGTTAGCTTCTGATAGCTACTTTGAAATGCACTTGCAATATCCTTAAGGTTTCGGTTCCCAACGGTCCTTGCAGAATTCATTGGTTGCTCAAAAGGATCTTCTATCTATAAGTGTCAATCATGTCAAAATCAGGTAATCATATTTCATGTGTGTGACACCATTTGATATATGTACATGCTATATAGGTGACGATTTCAACTCATTTACTTATAAAACTGCCATACTATAAAAACTAGCAAAAATAACAGGTCAGCAAATGGGTGGGATGGGTTGGAGGTTGCCCAAAGTCTATTTTTACCACATACCTCTTAAACTGTGTATGAAAAACCTTGTTTCTAATGTAGAAATAATTATTTTGTAATCATAATTAATTTGTTAAAATATTCTAAGAAAATGCATATAAATAGTTAACAGGCCAACCCGACTGATACTAAAACTTGCCTTGACCCGTTACCCAGCCTGTACATCTTGCCACCTATAGTACACATACACACACACATATACTAGAGAGATAGAAGACTTACAAAAAGTGCATATGTTTTGGGCTGCCAGATCATGTTGGTAGCAATGTCTTCCCATTGTCCATTATGTGGACTAATCCCTTGTGTTGCAGCCCTCAAACTGATGTCACGAAACTAATACAGCAATAAAAGTTTATTTAGAATCCCAGATAGCAGCCGCTGAGATGCATATAAAACTTACCTTTTCAAGAAACGAGATAAAAAGATCAGACAAGGAGCTTCTGTTAATCGGTCTCGACCTATCTGATTTGATCCTGTTTATGTTCACACTACATATCTCTTCGATATGTTTCTCAGCAGCAGTTCTTACACCTGTTCACAAATTCTATTGCATTACTTTTTTTAAAGGCAAAAATGCATCTAATATTTCACAAAATATACAAGTATAATACCTGTAAGAGCAGCAACCATATTTCCGGGATAGATTTCATTAAGAGGGGGGAAAATAGGAGGTTCACAAGTCTGCAAGAAATGAGGATGATATGTGTTCAAAAAGTGATAAAGAAATGTGAAATATCATGCCATATTCCATAAGAAAAACATAAAAGCTACTAAGAATACCTGAAAATGGAATACTATAAGTAAGCTTAAGGAATAAGAGTTCAAGGTTCCAGTTTTGGGATCATTGATACCCTGTGCTTTTGCCCACTCTTTTGCCTGCACACATAGCATTCATAATCAGCACATGGAATGCATTTCTTTGGATTATTACTTATAGTCAAGAAAATAACATACAATTAAGACCATGTCACGGAAGCGGCTGTCAATATCATTTATCCAAAACAACATCTTTGATTTCATTTGACCGCTCAAATTGTTGATAGAAATGTCACAAGATATATTGTCCTTGTTGCTTTCACATTTCAAGATCGGCACTCGTGCATGGGAAATATATTTCACCCCATGGAACCCACCTGCGAGTCATTATAATGAATACTAAAATACAAATAACTATAAACAAGAGGTTAAATACTTATATGACTATACAGATAAATAGTTCCTTTCACCTCCTAATAAATTAGTGAACACATCAACTAATTGATGAGGCAAAAGGCATGTACAAATGACATTAAACAAAAGCTCTCATATGAGTTAAATAAGCACACTTTGGCATATAGATAGACATATTGTTCACGAGTTCTTATTCTAGAGAAAAACTAAACAAAAATGTTGCGTTCTCGAGAACTTTTTAGGAGGGAATGGAACAGGAGGGAAGAGATTAGTGCTTTTCCTTTAAAAAGTATACTCCCAATTTTGGGATGATTATGAGTTTAGGACTTAGATAGGAAAGAAAGAGAAAAAAAATAGTATTATTGCTTACAAAACTTTTTAAAACACAAATACCCCTCATCCAGCCAAGCTATAAACACTTATTGTTTGCTGTTGAACCGCACAGCACCATCGTCTGAAGCTCATTTCAATCTCATATCTCCTTCCAACAGGAAGATCGACATTATTATATCCTAGGTGCATAAAAAGCCACCTTTGTTTACTGAAAAGTAATTGCCTATCACAGACAGTTTTAAAAAAAGAGATGGGTCAACTCTGTTCCAGGAGGAACAATGTTTTCATAAATTCATTGTGATGGATACTTGTCCAGAAAAAGAGATAGTTCAATATGTTAGATAAATTTGTTGTACCATCTTGATAAGACAGTTAATGTAGATTTACAAAGACATATTAATGCTGTAATTGGGTTCTTAAAACTTTTGTTCGTTCTGCACTTACATTTCACATCTCAGAGGATTTAATGGTTGTCAATGAGCTACAAGTGTTTAGTCCTGGACAATCAGAAAGTATAGCCGTCTATCCAAATATTAAGATATGTATATACTATACTAAATTTCAATGTATCTTTAAACAACCATATTTGTTGCAACTGCTATGATATTTGATCATTTGACCCCTAAATAATCACACAACCAGAAGTCATGTCTTGTCTTTGTAAATATGACAAAATTGATTCTTGCAAATCAAGTACTTCAAGTCAAATTAATCAGATAATTAGTAAAAACGGAGCACACAGGCAAGCAAATTGACATGACAAAAGAAAACATAAAGCATACCTCTTCTTTTCAAAGCTTTAAGAACATCCAGTAACATATTTTGCTTGCATTTTTTCCCGGCAGAAGAAATGTATGAACCATTGGCCAACTCGATGGATATATCCAGATCCCCCCATCTTGTAAATAGGTTAGACACAAATGAACCAAATGGCTCTACTGTCGCACCTGTTTGCACACTCAAATTCAGTATTTACATGATGACACAATATAATATGGCATGACAGTGTAATTATTTACCTCTAAGAATTTCCAACGTTCCAACTACAGCTCCTAGATCATTTAATATTTGAAATCGTTTATGCCAATCCTCCTCTGTGGGATTTACCACCTGAAGAATATCCCTGAGAGCAATTGCTAATGTATAAGGAGAATTCATCTTCGATCCCCAATTAACACAGAATTTGGCATATATGACTGAAAAGAGCGAATTGGTTTAAAGATCAGTTCATTTTTAAGTGTTCAAAATAAAGTAAATTATATGCAATATTATTGCCATCTAATAACGCAGATAACAAAAGTTGGTTTGCTATAATGTGATTTCTACGATAGTCGATTAGCCCTGTTAGGACTAATTGTAACTTTTGATAATAAACAGTATCTAATTTAAATCGAAATCAAAAACTGAAAACTTAAATATATGAAATGGATCTGCAAGATACGACAAAAAGAGAATTTGATCTTTAGTGGATGGCTCGTCAACAGATACATTGTATTTAACACTAAATGTCAATACCAAAAAAGCATAATAAATACGGAGTAATTCCCATATAAAACAACCAATATTGAGAACAAAGTGACAGCAATAAAAAAATTATAATTTATAAATACATGTTTCGTACAATTGTTACCTACGAGCCTCCAAATTTAAGTGAAGTAAAGTGGACAAGAGTGGATGCGTGAACAGGGGAATGCAGGTAAAAAAGGCTTACTCCAAATTTGTTTATAAAGGTATATACGGCCCATAACTTAATTTGCAGATGATAAAATTGGTAATGGTGATAATGATAATACTCATAATATTTATCTCTTGGTCAATTCAAAGCGACAAAAGTGGCATATCCTAAACAAGAAAAACAATAGTATAAAATTCCACTCACGTTTTTTTCTAATCCTAAGTTCCTACCGGCTGATTATTTTATGCTTATATAGGCTAAACCTGGAAAAGGAAGTTGAGAAATGTGATCTTCATATTAAATACCCCCCAATAATCCTCATAATACAAGCCTTTAAAAAAAATGTAAAAGATAAAAAGAAAGAAAGATCGAGTTTCATGGTTTACGCTCACTTTAACTAATCAAGTCCTTGCGGTTATTTGTTGATACAACAAAAAGTGCCAAGCGCTACACTCTAAATTGTACAAGTCACTTTGAAAATTTTAATAAATGTCTATCCTCATCTAACACCGTTTTGCCTAAAAGTATAAACACTAAGATGATTCATGTAATATCCACACCATGTTCACAATTTTCGTAATATGCTAACAATATTATTCGTTCACAATCTCATTACAAACGGTTATTTGACCATAAATATAAGCACACCATGAAATGGAATATAAGAAGAAAATAAACAGTTAAGAAAAAAACCCAAATTATTCTATGCAAATCTTTAACAAATTTCACTAAATTATATACTCCGTACTATCCAACATACTCATGAACTATTTCTCTAAAACTAAAGCATTTCACATTTTCACCCATATACGCGATGCATTTCGTACTAGTTCTTAACCTCAGCAACCAAATATGTAATCAAACTAAAATCGCTACCCTCTTTTCTATGTTTTCCCTTACACATAAACGCAATCTACAAATCCAAATATCCGATGAACATTCACATAAACAAAGAACTTTCATTGGCAAACTTACCTACTATACGAAAACCAATACAATCAACACCAAAAGATAACAAAATAAATCCAATACCCACTAACACATTAAATGCCAACATACCAAAATACCCATCTAAACTTCAAACATAACATGGGCACGTGACATTCGAATTCACATTAAACAATCGACACCTAAAGCATTTCACCCATACACGCTATCAATTTCTATTACTTCTTAATCTCAGCAGCCATAATATAAAATGTAGCCAAAATCGCCTACTCGCTTTGTTTGTTCTCCCTTCCAAATAAACCGCAAACTAAATTAAATCCCCTAAACGCTATCTACGAGCCCAAACATCCCACGAACATTCACAGAAACAAATCGCTATTCTTTGCAACTCACCTACTACACTAAAACCAATACGATAAACATATAATAACAAAATATAGTGGCAGACCAAGGACTAAATGTTGTAACACACAAAAAAGGGATACCCATCTAAGATTTCAAACATTAAAGCAATATCAACTACACAAAACCAATAAAATCAACAAAAAAACAAGTACAATATTGAATTAAAACAAAACCCATGAAGAAGAAACCAAGATTCATACCATATTTTTATAAAATTGTCGATGGGATTGAATCAAGATTAGAGTAAAAAGGCAAAAGGGGTTTTAGAGATTGGGTTTGTATATAATAAATGCATTTTGGAAACCAAAGTGTTTTGGTGAGTGTAAAAGTGATCAATTTGCAGCAGCCTCAGATGGTTTAGGTTTTATGCTATAAAAGGGAAATGTGATTTTTGTTTTTTATGAAGAGAAAATTGCAAAAATAGTCCTTGTGGTTTTGTTAAATTGCATGTTTTGTTCTTACTTTTTTAAATTGCAGACATCGTCTTTGTCGAAAACTTGCGACCGAACAAAATGACTAAAATGCTATGTGTAAGGTCTTAACTTCAATTCCTTCTAAGTGTAAACAAACTTAAAGTGGCAAAGTCAAACTCTTGAAAAGATAGGGCTTACCTGATTTGAGTATGTGTGACTGTGGGTTCAAACCCTGTAAATTAGTTAGCTAAAAGGCCGGAAATCATAGTTACCCAAAATATACTAAAATCGACATCCTCTTAATATTATTAAAAAGAAAGAAAATAGTAACATAGTCATTGCACTTTGGTCATGGACGCAAATTGCATTCATAAGTTCCAAACAAAACGGTGCCAGCACTTTTGAAAAAATATGGATAAAACATGCACTTTGACAAAACTACATGGACGAATTTTGCAATTTACTATTTTATAAATGTGGCTTTATAATTAAAATATTCTCATTTTGGCCTTTTCATGTACTTTTCTAGCTATTTTTATCTTTACTATATTGAAAACACATTTGGTTAAAAACTGCAAAGTAAGAATTATATAATTCCTAATATCTATATATATATATAAAAAATGAGTTCCCCTTAATTGAATGTGAGCATTAATGTAATTAGGCAAGAAACTCTATTATCAGGCAAGAACACAAACCCAAACATTGAGAGCATTAATGTTATAAACTCAATTGATCTCAAACTCATTCATGTGAACCGTCTCAATTCCATCATTAAATGGAATGGTGGATCCGAAGCATTCCAAACTTCCAATGATCATCCTTATCATCAAATACTTATTGCAAACATTTGTAATCCCATTATACTTTTAGAGTCCAGATGTATCAAATCCTCTCTCACAAAACCACCCACACTAACAAAACCCGGATGCATGATGCCTGGAAGTGGCTGCTTACAGGTCTTTGGTAGTCGGTAGGTGTTGTAGATTTAGGGGGTTTTTTGTATTATTCATTATCATAAATTTCTTTCAGGGGGTGCTTGGTGGGGGTAAAGGGAGGGTGGGGAATGGGTAAGGAAATGAAAAGGGCCCACATATTTCAAATAATGGTGCTTGGTTGGGGAAGGGTAAGGTATTGATTACCCGGTAGTGTGTAATCAACCATTATAGAGTAAATTGGGGGGTAAGGTATTGATTACCCACCTCACTCATTCCTTTGCATTCCTTTCCCTTTCCCTTTCCCTTTCCCTTTCACCACTTTAAACCAAGCGGACCCTCAATTTTTTGTGATAGATTTCGGGAAGTAATTTTTATCAAGAGAATAGGAGATAGAGATGAAGATGAGAATGACGATAAGACGGGTTTCATCAAAATTTTGGATTTTTCTCGGTCCATGATTCATATTTTGATGCCTTTATGTAAGTTGTTGATTGTTCATGAATGATGTTATTTATTATTTTTTTTTTTTGTGGCGAATTTGGGTTTTTTGATTGAATTATGAGATGGTTTTTTTTGGTTGTTTTGATTTGTTTAACGGGTTTTGAGATTGGTTATGTGTGTTAAGTGTTTGATTAAATAGTTAAATGTTTTTTTTTTGTTTTTTTCAGTCAGTAATCCTGCCTTTGAAAGAGGAGTTAATGGTGTTTAGGATGATGATGATGTATCGAAAGCCGAAATTGATACCTCTTCACATAAGGAACACTTTTGTACGGGTTTATCTGATTACCATCTTAATAGTAAACGTTTTTCATGGAAACTTTATTTGGAGATTTTATGCTGTAACACATTTGGTTACTTTCACCATTATTTCCTCAAAGCTCATTTTTTTTTTATTTTTAATTTTGATCTGTTAGAGATAAATTTCTCATAAATAAACCCATTCATATTTTGAAAAATTAAAATTGGCATCTTTACTGGACGGATTTTTGGTTTATGATGTAGTTACAGGCTTCACCCTGCACACGATTCAATAAGGAAGGAAATATGTTGGCGGTTTCAACGAATTAAAATGGCATCAAAATTCTAGCTAATACTGATGGTATTGGGCTATTGAGAACAATGGAGAGTCGAACATCTGCTGTAAAGGTAAAATGATTTTTACTTTCGCGTATCAATACTGTTCGAATGTTTTGTATACTGTGGTTCAAAATAGATATTTATATGTTAGAATTAAGGATTAAAGTATTAAATGAGCTTGGTAAGATAAATAAATAAAGGGCGATGGACGATAATTGATTATCTCTGTAAAAGGTTATATGCTTCTTGGTGTTGTCTTAAGGACTTTTAATTTGTGAAACCACAGATGGCTGTTAAGAGGGTAAATGTCGCGTTGAGCCTGTTTATGTGAGTAAATAAGCAGTTTTGTTTAGAAACCACATACGCGATTGGTTATTCAAATAGGTTGTTTCAAGACTGATAGTCCTAAATCAATCCAAGTATTTGTTTGTAGCCCAGTGTGGAATCAATCCGACGCCGGCCTAGGTTGGATAAACAAATACGCAATCCCAAAAACCCCCATATTATCACGTAAATTATTTTACAAAACATATAAAATGACGTAGGAGGTATTTAGCAAAAGTTACAATGTCTCATGTCTAGAATGGTGCTTTGACCTGATCTGATACATTCGTTAAAGCTTAACCAATGGCGAGGTCAATTTTGTTTCACCTTGCGACCACCGATATATGTAATATGTGTACATAAAAAGCTAGCATGGAAAGTAGTATGAGTTAACAAATGAAATAGGTTTCAATGTTAGGAGGGTGGGTTTGATCTTGGTAGGCCACTGACATGGGTTTGGACTCATTCTTTGCTCCATTACTTTTACCCGTTTTGTCTGATTTTAGTTGGTGGGTTAATAATGTCCCTATACGGGGGTGATCAACAACAATTGTTGGACGTTGGTAGATTAATTTTGCTCACTGGATTGTACAAAGTAGTAGAATCGTTAGTTATGTTTCGGAATAAATCGCTGTGAACGCTAAAAAAATTGGTAGATTAATTTTGCTCACTGGATTGTACAAAGTAGTAGAATCGTTAGTTATGTTTGGAAATAAAGCGCTGTGAACGCTAAAAAATATTAAAAGAAATTTTCACCAACATTAAATATTTAAAATATTTATGGTGTGATTGGAGCAATTTAATTTATTTATTTATTATTATTATTATTTTTGAAACTGATGTTATGGGGGTGTTTGGATTAGCTTTACGTGCATTTCAGGTGTTGAGTCACTTAACATACGCCTCTGCACTGTCTCAGTTGCGTAGATTAAACTCACCGATTGAATGGTTATTAGCTTTTTAGCAAAAAAATGTGATTCGATATTAGTAGTGTAACCTGTTTTTTAAAAGCTTACCCAAACACCCAGCAAGTGTTGATATTACTAAATATTTTCAATCAATCATCTTCAAGGAAACAAAAAACTACTCAAAGTCATTTATTATTTGAAATGACATTCCTATGTTTATTGGCATATACATTCGTTTATGCTTTTTCAGTACGACGAGATAGAAATGCATATATTTGCTTCTTAAAATGGTTTGTCAAACACTGTTTGTTGTTGCTCATTGCAGGTATGTGAGGAGCTGTTCTGTAGAATTTCTAAGGATGTGGCTGTGTAGGAATTGAGCGAACTTTGCCGATTGAACTTCTGTCATATACATTGGAAACATTACTGAGTTGCCGTAAAGTCCATGAGAATTTTAGATTAGGTGAACTGGTTGCACAAAAGCTTTGTGGTACTCGGGATTTGGATTCTGGGATGTCTGTGCTTCGTCCATATATATATGCTGCAAGAGGTATGTGGGAGATGCAGGAAATGTTAGAATATCACTAGCACGTCGTGGGGTAAAATAAGATTTGGGGTGTAGTTGGATTGAGT
This sequence comes from Artemisia argyi, assembly GCA_030686995.1. Classification (NCBI taxonomy): domain Eukaryota; kingdom Viridiplantae; phylum Streptophyta; class Magnoliopsida; order Asterales; family Asteraceae; genus Artemisia; species Artemisia argyi. Next base: position 24,977 of record JARVZY010006557.1, read on the forward strand.
TAAAGGGTCGATTTTTTAGGTTTGTTTACAATGACAGTTCTCATATCCAACTAGAGGACTTTCATAAAGCTTTGGAGAGTCTATCTGCTGCAGTAGAGTTACTTTTGCAGGAGCGAGAGTTGATGAAGAAGACAACACATATATATGCACACTAATTGCTCGAACAGTGTAAGTTTATCTTATGTTATGAGGGTGTTTAGAATTTACTTACTCAAGTGCTTTTGTGCATACTTTTTACGTAGATAAGGAGCAATAACTAAGCTTAAATGGTCTGTTTGGGATTGCTTATTGAAATTGTTTCTCATGAAAGGGTTGTTTATGATTGGTATACTGAAATTATTTCTCATGAGTGAGATGTTTTGGATTGCTTATTGCAACTACTTATAAAGGCTTTATTAGGGATTGCTTATTGAACTCCTTATCAAGAGCATGCAAGTCAATTTGAAAGAAAGAATCACATAATTAATATAGTGTTTACATAGAATTTTAGTACATGTATAAAACCTTCACAGGTCTTTAAAAGTTTTAATTTTTTTTACTACTTAGAACTAAGATATTTATATGTTTTTACTAATTATTCCAAAGCCATCTTCTGTACGTTAAAGACAACCCTTCAGGTGACTTTAACAGAATGCATCAACATATTTCTAAAGGGTCATGGACGTTTTCCGCTCAAGATCACGGATGCCAAGTTTACTGGAGACGCATTATATCTGTTACAGGAGTGTTTGGCGTTGCATTATTGAAGTGATTACATGATATTGAAATGGTTATGGATATCGTATTATGAGTTTTAATTGCTTTTTCTTACCTATTATTATTGAATTGAAATGTTAAACACATAAATGTTTAAATTTGCCATACACTCTATCGTACTATTAATACCAATAAGTATGAGAAATTAATTATTTATTCATTAATTACTTAACTAATTTGATATAATAGACCATTATACCCTCAACAACAATCAATATCTTTACAACTTATATGAATATAATTAATAATAAGACAATCTTCTATAAATATACCAGCTTTTTAATACTTGGTTATGACTTTT
>JARVZY010006558.1:0-26030 GCA_030686995.1 Artemisia argyi
AAAAAAGTGGAGTCCATTGGAATGAGCATAAAAAGTCACCTCACCCCATTGGTATGGGTCTATGGGTATCCTATCATTGTTTGATTGCTTGATGTGTCACCAAACAATTGAAATCACTATGAAAGTCATAGTTTGATTCCCATTAATGTATACCAAACGCACCCAGTCTATCACAAAAGCTTTAACTAATAAATGTAATATGTATTTAATGCATTAAATGCTTCAAATCATTGAAGACTTGGAGCATTGTGGAAGCTCTTATGTGACTATTAATACATATGTTTTCAAGTCACAGTATTTCCTCTTATCATTACCTGTACAAAATTATATACGTCCTTCATTTCTTACCTGTTTTATATACGAAGGAGACAAAAGACACAATATTGTATAATTTTATGAGATATTCAAAGTTATTCATAAGGTATATTATATTGTTTTTTTAGAATATAACAATGTATCTATTTTCTATTAGCAGAGTACCCACGCGATGCGGCGGCGGGTACCCTGTGACTAAATTTTCTAGCGAACAAATGTTATTTTGGTGAGGGGGTGAATTAAATTATGGTTAAATAGTTGTATATTTTGGTGAAGGATGCGTTTGGTATGCCGCCATCAATCACAATGGCAATGATTTTGATAGTAGTGGTGGGCCTCTCGGTATGAAAGATCCATACCTTATTTTTTTTGAGGTATATGGAGCATGGAGCATTTCTATCATTCATTACCATAGTGGTGGGCCCCTCATCTTAAACAAACACATTTAATCACTTTCATAGTTATAATGTCATTCCCATAATCGGATACCAAACACACCCTAAATTGTGTATTAATTGTATGTGTTGAATAATGTTTTTTAGTTTTATTTGTGCATTGTGCTTTGGTAGTTGTATATATTGGTGATAGGGTTTTTTAAATTATGTATTAATTGTATCTAAGAAGTAGTGTTTTTTTGTTTGATTTGTGCTTTACATACTTGTAAATTATGTTTTTTTGACTTGTATTTACTTAAAATCTATTTTAGGAAATCTTAAAAATTAAATATGACGGAAGTGTCTAAATGCTTTATAATTAGTATTGATTACTGATAATTCTTCGTGCATAGCAACAAAATTTTATGGTAACAAATACTTATATTGATATTTAGGTACACAAACACTTAATCAAAATATCACTATAACTATTTGCCGATTGTTGGCGAAGAGAAGGTTTACATTTTGATCTTTTCCCCTTCTATTTTGAACGTGAAACGAAAAACTAACCAGAATATCGCATATCTTTAATTTTCTGCCGCTAAAAACCTCCGTTACTATGCACGGATACTAGCCCTGTTTAAAAAGTCAAACTTTCTTTACTCTGACTTACGCGCCTTAACCGCGGCTCAAGATGGTCACTCAGAGTGGTTTGACACTTTGGCCACTTATATTTTTCGAGACTTGCATAATAAGGTTTAATTCCTTTTATGTAAGGAAGTTATTTATCTCTGACAAGTCAAAATTCTAGTATATGATATTCAACTTTTCATGAAACAGCTAGCAAAGATAACATACTAAATGCAGACTCTTGTCTTTCTCTGCAACTAGAGAGATTCTGATCTTTATAAATATTTGGCATCTCTTTTAGCCTTGCTACTAGATGACACTCAAGACAAAACTTAACAACAAAAACAGTTGGCAATTTGGCATCATCAACTTCTAGTAAATTTTCCTAGGAAAACTACTAGAATTCAGGGATTAAAAGTGTGACATTTTCATAGTTCAAGGACATAGCATAGCCCCTTTGCAATTGTTTCCTGTATTTTCAAGAAATTGCTCTTTCATTCTTGTTGTTTTGTATGCATCTACATGACTAGTACATCCATAGTGGTAGGACACCACCAAGCTTATTGATATGGATATTATGATTCCTTGAACTTAAAAGAAAGTAACCCTTTTCCAGCTAATTGCTACTAAGCTTGTACTTCATACATTAGAAGCTGTAAGTTTGTACCTACTTTTATGTTTATGACTACTTGACATTTTCACTGGTGGAAAGTAAAGTAAACCTACCCTTTAAGATAGGATTCCCATTTTTTTTCTTTACTACAACAAAACATACATAGTTACATATTACCCTGCTACAGAAAACTACATTAGCAGAAGATATGGCTGCATTTGAACATAATGAGGAAGAAGAACCCGAGCCCGAAAAGTCCAATAACTTGGTTAAAGTTGCTACTACGCTTGCCTCAGTCGAATGCTTGACCTTCCCTCTAGTAATTAGCTTCTTCTGTCTCCACATTAATGTCATTTTCTTATATAATGCATAGGTTTTACTTTGTAAAGACTTGCTTATATGTGCTGGTATCTAATTTGCAGGTTCAGGAAGTCGTTCTCTTGGCAGATTATCAATGCAAAATGTGTCAAGATAGAGTTGCGGATATTGTGTCCAGATTGAATGGTATGTGCTCCCTTTTCCAAGGTTTTTTCTTTTTGGTAACATTATTGGGTGTCTCAGTGTCTCTTGATTAATGCTTGATCAATATTCAGTAACTTTTGGCTAGCAAATAACTTTTTTTAGATAGGCTTGCGACTGAACTTGTTTTTCCCACATTGTAGAGGGCTAACTAGCCGTTACTGAGCAGGGGTGTAGATAGGAGAAATGCTAGACGCACGCACAAAATCCACTCGTTTACGTGTTAGCGGGTGATTGGTTTAATAAAAGAGATGGGAGAGAAACTGTCACAAAATGCATAAATCACCTGCTGACATGTCAGCGAGTTTTTTTTTTTTTTTTTTTTTTTGATTTTGTGAATGGGTCTAGCATTGCTCTGTATATACTAAATTACTAATAGTGTGTCGAATAAGTGATATTGCATCTGTTTTAGTCTGATTCCATCTTTGCTATGTGACTTGTATGCATCAAAATGTTGTTTATTTCACACATGACGAATCTTTTAGTTTTATCATTAAACTTTCATATCGCTAAATGGTGCGGAAATGTTGCGGACTTGTGGTAAAAAAAGACATTAGAAACAACAGTATACAAATTACCTCCATGTATAATGGGACTATGAGTAATGGAGAAATGGTACCTCCACAAAATTGGGTACAAAGGATTGGACTACTTTTGGAGACATAGGATACCTTATAAGAATTTGGGCCATAAATTTCATACCTATTCTTGTCAGACTTCCACTTTTTGTGTCGTGTCCCTTTCTAACGTTCTAGGCTTCTAGCTTATTGGTTCCATCTTTCTAACGTTTTCGTCGTTGCCAGTGCAAATATGTTATCTTAATACGACTAATTAACAAGCAATAGAAACTAAAGATTTTTTTTTAGAAAGGCAATACATTAAAACAAGATAGAAACTAAAGATTATATGACATTGTCTAAGTAGAATCGTAAAATGATCCTGTCATTAGATGTCCCACAAATCCTTACCTACTCCATTGCTAAAACGAAACTACTCAGTATTCAACAACCTTATCATATTTTTCAGTCTACATTACTGGCATCGTTAGTTTATTTCCATTATTTATTTATTATTATTATTTTCATTTTTGGGTTAAACTACAAGGGGATTCTTGAACTTAAATTTTCTTGTTGGTTGTATTCTTAAGCTATCTATAACCATTTACAGGTAATTTAAGCACTAATCCTTATAAGATAGTACTTATACTACGTATTTGGAAACAAGACCTTAAAATTGCATTATTCATCCCTTGGATCCATCATTGTACAGCTTTTTTCTAAGCAACAATGATCATTTACCCAATCGGCAATCCACATAAATTTTACTTTCCTATAAACTTTTTTTTGACCCCACCAATTTTGGTTCTGTTAATCTTAGCCCTCCACTTTCTAACATTGCTCCCAAAGTTCCTTTATTAGTTTCCTCTTTGTTGATCATTGATGATTTGATGTACATCTTTACTTGTATTGCACTTTTTTTTTTCACAAGTATTTTACTAGGAGATAGAAAGTTACTACATACACACACTGACACACATAATGAGTCGATATATTATTGTTAATAGATTTGATAATCAAGCTAAGTGTGGAGTAGACAAGTAGTATATATAAGTGCTAGTGTGCTACATACTATCTAATTTCGAGAAATGGACACAACTGATACATAGCATGCTAAGTGTTACGGTTATATGTTTGATGTAAGCGAACCCAGAACCAACATTTTCTTGCTAGATACCGAGTAATTCTATAGTCTCTAACTCTCTTTGGAATATAGGTGACTTATGTATTAGCACAAAACCTTGGGAAGATTAATAAATCAGTGGTGATTTATAATGACCGATAATGGACATAAGTCGTCATCCTGAAAACACTTTTTTTTTTTTTTTTTTTTTTTTTTTTTTTTTTTTAATGTGTAAACTTAAAGTAGTTATGGTTAGGTATAGTAGAAGTTTTTAATGTTTCTCGAGTAACAAGACGAGTATTATACCATTCTAGCATAATACCGAAAGTTAAAGTTTTTATTTTAAATTTACAGGAGAGATGGAATCAGTGGAGATTAGGATGATGGAGAAAAAAGTAACTCTTACGATTGTGAGTAGATACTCAATTAAAAGGCCTGGAAAAGAACAAGAAGCTACCCCGATTTACAAAAACCTGATCAATAGAATATTCAATATCAGGCGGTTTTTATGTTCAAATAGATGATTACTATGTTATGACCATAACATAACAAATTTTTGTATAAATGGTTTGTAAATGTAATAAAAGTGTTCCCATTTTTTTGTCTCTACAAGCACACTGATCTAATTAGCTATGTACATACAAGATGATTTTATCACATAGGATATAATCCAAGCACCACTGACGTTGTACTAAGCAAATGTAATGGTGTATAATAAATAATCTCCCATTTTTAAACTCGACATGTCACATAGACTTTGATGTAATCAGTTTGGAAATCAAGACGTTTAGTGCAACCATAGGCAAAACTCACCCGACAACTCTTTGCTCGAAAGATAGTTGGACTTAATCAGTATGTCAAAGATTAAAGCTAGAGAGAAAGAAGGTTCAGCAGGAGATAAATCTTGTGGAAGAGTAAATGGTTTCACAAGGAAAAGAAAGAAAGAGAAAAGAATCCACATAGTACCATTGATAAGAATTCAACTAGCAACTAGCAAGTTACTTTTGTTAAGGGAAAAAAAAGTAATGCGGTTACTAATATCTTTACTTCCAAACTATCGTCTTGGAAAGCTAGGCTTCTCTCCGTTGGAGGTCGTCTTTCGCTCATCAAGGCGGTGCTTGGTAATCTTCCTACTTATTTCATGTCTATTTACTTGATGCCCGCTTCTATTCGTTCTAAACTTGAGTCGATGCGTAGCAAGTTTTTTAGAGGAGCGGATCAAAATGATAATAAGATTTCTTGGGTCAAGTGGGACAAATGCTTGTCAAGTAAAAAGAAGGGTGGGCTCGGTATTGGTAGTATTTATAGCCTTAACATCGGTCTTTTATTCAAATGGATTTGGCGATTTCTCACACGTCCTATGGATTTATGGGCTCATGTTATTAGGAGTATTTATGGTCATAATGGAGGCATTTTTAATGTTACGCACCGTCGGTCTAAACAATCTACATGGGGCACAATTTTGTCTTCGGTTAATCATCTCAAGGACAAAGGTATTGATCTCCTCTCCCTATGTTCTCGTAAACTTGGAAATGGTGATTCTACTCGGTTTTGGGATGATATATGGTGCGACAATACTCCTCTTAAGCTCCAATACCCTCGAATATATAATTTGGATAATGACAGGTCTTGTCTAATTTCCAAAAGAGTTCCTTTAACCGACTGGAATTCGGTTCTTAGACGCCCTCCTAGGGGAGGTGCAGAATTGAATCAATTCGAGGCCCTTAAAGAAGCTAGCGGGAACATTACTCTCTCGGATCAAAGTGATTCTTGGACCTGGTCTATTGATGTTGCTGTTGGGTATTCTGTTGCTTCTTCTCGTGTTCTAGTGGATGAAAAATTATTAGCTTCAAGTCTTGAGGCCACTAGATGAATTCGGCATATCCCTATTAAAGTCAATGTGTTTCTTTGGAGATTAAAGCTTAATAAACTTCCGTCTAGGGTGAACTTAGATCGGAAAGGCATCGAGGTTAATTCTTTATTATGCCCTACGTGCCAAATTGATGTCGAAACGGTTAACCATATTTTTTTCAATTGCGAGATGGCAAGAGATCTTCGGTCTCTTTTGGCTAAGTGGTGGGAGTTGGATATTCCTTTTTGCTCTAACATTTCGGAATGGTATGGTTGGATCGACGATGTTCGTGTTCCTTCTAAAATTCGGCCAATTCTAGATGGAGTGGGGGGGACTCTTATGTGGGCTATTTGGAGTTTTCGGAATAAGCTAATCTTCACTAATCCCCTCCTAAGAAGGCTACTCTTTGGGATTTTATTGTTTTTCAATCTTTTTTGTGGTTTTCTTCTAGAAATCTCAAATGTAAAGTTAGTTGGATAAGTTGGTTACAAAACCCGATAGCTAGTATAACAACTATGTAATCTTCCTTTCTAGCTTTTGCTAGTTTTATTGCAATCCGCCGTTCAAAAAAAAAAAAAAAAAAAAAAAAGTACCAGTAGAAAATTACTTGCAACACTTAATGCTTGTAATTTATTACTAGTATCTCTTGTATTGTAATATTGGGGTGTTTGATTTCGACTTAATTGACTTAATATGAAGAAAAAAATGAATTAATTAAGTCATATGAAAACTGTTTGTTTGTAACTTAAGAGAAAAAGATGACAAATACATAGTAATATTAAACAATAAAAATGAGGTTGTCTGCATTAAGTCATCTGTTAATTAACATAACTTAATGAAAAATTAAACAAACAATAGTAGTTAAACATGATTTATGAAAAAATAATAATTGTGTAGTCGCAAACTCGCAATCTAGTAGAGTTTGCGTTGACCTTTTTAAGCATAACATCAACCCAAGCACAACCAAGTTAATACTACCTTAGTCGCAATCGTGTCAATACTACCTTAACCACAGCTGGTACATGTATAACATGCATAACTACATATAAACTTCAATGAGATAAAAAAAAAAGTCAATATACACCCAAAAAAAAATTAGCTACGTATATAAGAGTTCAATTGTATGCAACAGCAAGGGTAAAACCGGAATTCTACTATTAGTTCCGTACAACTAGAAGAACACTTTAGAACGGTTGAACCCAATGACACCCACGTTTCCAACACCCAAAACCCAAAAAATGGTGACACTCACGACAATACCCACTGTCACCACCAATTTCCATAGTCCTAAACCACCCTTACTACCAAACACACTCATCAAAAAACGACAAGCATTCACATTAAAATCCAAACCATGCAATAATGTAGTACTCAACAACCTTTCATCATCACAAACCACTTTCATTTGCTCAGCTACTCGACCCACTTCTAATGCAGCCAGTGACGTGCCAGTTACGGAAATGGATGATAATGTACGTAAAGTGACACAAATCTTACTCTGGGCTGCAGAAGGAGTGTATATACCTTGGCTCTTCTTGCTTCCTTATGCACCTGTATGTCTTTCTTAATTTGTCAATATAAATATTTTGTGAGTATTGGTTTATTTAATGTTAAATATGGTCCTAGTATGTTTGGCGAAAATAGCAGTAGCTATAAGCATTTGCATTAATTATTAGTAGTACCGGTAGGTGTTTTATTTTATATGTGATTAGTTTGGTTTTTGTAATTAAATTTTAATTGTAAAATGAGTTGAAAGTAGCGTTAGAATTTTAATGCTTGTTTTAACCACCTGTTGCCGAACAAGCTTTTTTTTATCAAAAAAAGGCTAACCGCTCCTAAATGCTACACGCTGTAATTTTGGCTAGGAACGTTTTGGAGTAACTAGTGTTTAGTATAAAGCCTGTTTAGCATGGAGCGTGTAGTGTTGTAGACTTTGTTGTATTAAATGCTTGTATTAGAAAACACTACTCAAAGAAGCACCGGAATATAAACGCTACTGGTTCCTTCTATCGCTTCCCACTACTACTTACTGCTACCGCTTGTTCTATCAAACATAACCTAAAACAAGGACCCTTAAGCCCTTGAGATGTTAGAACTGTTAGTTTGGAAGTTTGTAATGCCGCATCCTATATATAGGTTAACGAATGTGTATCATGAGTGTCTTTTGAAAGGTCACTAACGGTGGACTACTAATGATGTTCACCATAATTCAGTATTAGAGCAACTTGGACTTGGCGATCTAAGCAACAGAATCCATTTATAATGTGAACTTGACAGAAAGTACTTTCTCTGATATATGTATCTTCTTTAGATACTTTTTTTAACCCTATTAGGCTTAACTTATCTTTCTTATTATCAATTTGCTACAAATGGATGAACTCAGTAGACACATTTCCATTTGTTTATCTCAAATGCTTTGGTTGCTTCTCTGCAGGGAGATCCGTTTTGGGCTATTAGTTCAGAAACAATCGATTCTCTTATCGGCCTTTCTCTTAATTTCTTCTTCATTCTACCCCTTATGAATTCAGGTATATCTTTACCTCTGTTTGCACACTTATTTGTATTATGCACGCTCTTTCCACATTGCTTCATATTATAACAAAGTTGACGTCCAACATTCACCATGAAACCTTCAGTTTTCTTTGATCTAATAAAGTATGTTTGCTTATATCAGTCCATTAGGCTTACTTGAAACCATACCTTAAAAGTAGCTCATAACAACGTTTGTTTTTGAATTAATAATTGCTCATATAAAAGTACAAGAATTCTTTATTTGTTCGGATCTTGAATTCTGCCAAGTTAATTCATGAGTTGATTTTTGGCGGAGTAGTTGGAATACGTCTAATGGATGCTCCCGTGCTACACCCTGTAAGTACTTAATATCTTTCCTTTTTCCACTTTAATTTATTCTGAAATAAACCTATTACGCTTTTCCCCAGATGTCTGAAGGATTTTTCAATTTTGTTCTCGGCTGGACGTTTATGTTTGCTCCCTTATTATTCACCGATCGCAAAAGAGACAGATATAAGGGATCACTTGATGTCTTATGGGGTTTTCAGATGTTCCTTACCAACAGTAAGTTCTGTCTTAACCTATCCTGTTTTGACCCATTACCGGAGCCACCCAATTTCCACTTCTTCTGGTTACCATTTATTAAATCACTTTATTTTATTTGTGTATACTGCAGCATTCTTAATACCTTACATGGCTATTCGATTAAATAAGCCAGACACCGATTCCACTCCAAGAAAGGCTTCCCAACTTGAGTCCATCATGGTTAATTACGCAAGTGTAGTTGGAGTCGTTGGCGGAGCTGTTTGTCTTATATCAGTATTGTGGGCCTTATATGGGCGGTCGGACGGAAATTTTGGGGATCTAGCAGAAAGATGGGAGTTCTTTGCAAGTTCTCTTGGATCAGAAAGGTTTGTATATGCCTTCTTTTGGGATATATGTATCTACATAGTTTTTCAGCCGTGGTTGATTGGAGAAAACCTTCAAAATGTTGAGAAAATGAAGGTGAATTTAGTTAAGTATATGAGATTTGTACCTGTTTTGGGGTTAGTTGCTTACCTTCTTTGTTTGGATGTCGATGAAGATGTGTAACTAGTCTTAGTTCTTTTCATTGCCATCTGGGATGGCCGGTCAGTTGGTTCTGAGTTGAACTAAGGTTTGGGAAATGTAGTCAAGGTGGGATGTCTCCTTCGGTAACTCTAACTAGGGTCAGCTGGTTCTGTGTTATTAGGTAGGGTGTTTGTCAATGTGGAAATGTAGTCAAGTAGGATATTTTCTCCGTGGTTGCCTAAAGTGTAGCCTGCTACACTGTGCTAACTTTAGAAGAACGGTGATCGTTATCAGTTCTAGTGTTTTCATTAGTATGCTGTTTGATTGTATGCTTGTTCTTTGTTCAGCTTTGTGGGCATGTCCACAAGCTTGATGCATCTAAAATGTAATTTGCTGATTCAGTTATTAATACAATTCACCATTTCAAGGATAATGTCAGGTAAAGAATTGTTCAAATAATGTTTGCTAACGGCTAAAAGAGTGCGTTGGGATAGAATTCTTTTCAAAAAGTTTTCATTAAACATTTTTAAGGTTGCTGATAAGCTGAATATACAAAATATTGTATACATCTAAGTTTTGTTTATTGATGTAGATCATAAATTGTACTGGTATTACGTAATTCTATTGTATAAAAAAGTGTTACCTATACGGTCCTCATTGTCAATGTTATAAAAGTGTCTTTGTAGGAGACAGTATGAACCTTAATGACATAATCTCTGTGTAAAATCAAATACAGTGATAAGTATCATGTAGCATATATTTTTGAATGATTATTCACCTATTAAACGGCTCGTGTAGTTATTTTGATCATTTACTCCCAAAGATTCATCATGTCAGAATTGCAAAAATCGTCCCTAAAGTTTGGCCAAATTGCACGTTTCGTCCCTAAAGTTTGGAAAGTGCAAGGATCGTCCCTGTGGGGAAACCTTTGGTGCAAGTATAGTCCTTTTGGGGGAAACCTTTGGTGCAAGTATCGTCCCTGTGGGGACGATATTTGCACCAAAGTTTTCTCCACAGAGACGATCCTTGCACTTTCCAAACTTTAGAGACGAAACGTGAAATTTGACCAAACTTTAGGGACGATTTTTGCAATTCTCTCTCACATTTATTTAGAATTGAATACCAGCTTGGAAAATTCATCCACACATCAAGTCTTGAACCACCACCTGTTAGTTATCCCACATAACATCTCACACATAAATTAAAACTACAACATTTAGTTTCTCATATAACGCTAGGACAATGACCGTATCTTTTAATAAACATAATAGATTCCCGTTGGTATGTTTTAATAGACACAAGATATGATAATGGATTCTCGTTGTATACTCTACATAGAGGCGTCACCTGCACTCATATTCCCATTTGTCACTAGAATGAAATATGAATGATAGTGTGTGTGTTTGGGTTTTAAGTCAAAGAAAGTTATACTAGTATAGTGTAAGCAGCAGTAGTAGTTTTAAAAGGAAAATGATTGGCATGACTAAAAACATGCCTAAAAATAAGATGATGACAAGTGAAAATTTCAAAAGTGAAAATTTAGAGAGAAAAAATGTATAAGTGATGTGTCAAATTGTTAATGGATTAGGCATGAGTTTAGGCATATATGTAGGCCTCTATATCATTGCTCGTTTTAAAATGGATTTTGGTTGATATCCCACATCGAGTGTGAAGATAAGTTGGCTACATGAAGTTGGTTATAAATATGAAAGGGAGGGTGTAATACAAGACAAACTTAGTTTAAATTTTTTTAAACTAAGCAATAAGTGAAATTCAATCTAAATTTTTTTTCTAAGTTTTTAGACTAAATTTTCCTATTTACTTTGGTTTTCAAATTTTAACAAGCTTCTAATCATATAAGCAATATTTTACATCTTGCCTGAGAGTATATAAACTCTCATACTCACTCACAAGCCGCGAGTGTTTATTCATGTATTTATATCAGCTTTTCATATAAAAAGGTAAATAGTTTATCTAGCTTATATTTAAGCCATGACTAGCAACCAAAATCTTATAAATGGTATCGATTTACTTATAAATGAAACGTTGTAATCAACAATCTTGGAATTTTGGTTAAATGTTACTTAAGATTATGAGACGCTAATATACTTAATAATTTACGGATTACGATCCTCTCAAGTTCATATAAACATGACCGGTAAAGTTCTCTCACAATCAAAAAGAAAATTGGGTCCCTCAGTAGGTCTCACTGTTTTGTTTGTGATAGTCTCTATATGAACTTGAGACTATCTCAAATTCATAATTTATAATTACAAAAAGACATATACCTAGTTGTAAGAGTCTAATTATGAAAAATGATTCTTATGCCTAATTATCAAACATACTTGTATGCCTAATGATTTGATTGGATTGTAGGCTTAAATAACATTACTCTCTAATTATTGCATTAATTTTTTAAACTAGACGAGTACCCGTGCATAGACACGGGATTTTATAGCGATAAATAGTTTATTGATAAAAAAAAATTTATAGGTTATAAATGAAAAATAATAAAAGTTTGAAGATTTGGGAATTAAACATAATGTTATGAAACCCGGTTCGACCCGGGTGGTTCAACCGGTTGAACCGCTCTGGTCGAAAAACTGGTAGATTTAAACCGGGTCAACTTGCTAAGTTGGGTCGAAAATGGGTCAAATTAAACCGGTTCAACCCGTCGGGTTTGAAACGTCCCGGGTCAACCCAGTTTGTGATTTGTATTAATTGTTTTAATTGGTTGTACAATGTGTATAAATCATTGTACTTTTAAGTAATGAGGTGTTTTAATAAAAGTATTAATTACATTTCATAATTTCTTTTAATAAATTTTTTCAACATTTCACATTATTTAACTTTTCACTTTTCCACTTTGACCATTGTTGCTTTATAGATAGTATAGATAGTAATGCTAAATATCTCTATTTGCATCGTAAATAAGAAAAAGACTAGATTTGGTACCTTAAATGACAAAAGAGGGATACATAAGGGCAATTTTAAAACTTTAGGTCCCAGAAAAGTGCAAAACTCCTCCATTTCTCTCGATACAGCAGCCAATAATCCTCCTCTTATGCTCCATCAACAAAAATAAAGTAATTTTCAAATATTACGTTAATTTCAAAACAAAAAAATCATTCATCATCATCATCCATCTCTCTACATTTGTTACTACCTGTTTTTTAATCACTTTGATTATTATACCGGTAAGATTCAGATCCACTCCGTAAATCTGTTTTTTATTTATTTTTTTATTGTAATTTTATTTTGTTTATTAAGATTCACATATTGTTATATAATGATATTGATTTTGTTTATATTCTTGATTTATTGTTTTTAGGGTTAGCTTTAGATCTCTATTTTATAATATTGCTGATGCCAAATTCATTTAAAAAAAAAAAAAAAAGTGATTTAAGGAATTAGTTATTTGTGTATGATTGTATGTTATTTGTGGATTATTTCATTATATATTCGCAGAATTAATTTAAATGTTAAATATATAAGTTTGAAGCTCTGAAGGGTTTCGTCATAGTCTGTTTCCATGCTTCATACTGAGTGATGCCCTTAGGTGGCTTGGTGTTAGATGCCGGAGGGTCTTAGGATCGTTGTAGTTTTCCTAAAAATAAAAAAAATATGGATGATATTACATGATATTATAAATTAGGTGCTACATGTGATAGTTGATTAGTAACAGATTGGACTTAATAAACACTTATTGAAGGATTACATCTTCGTTTTGAGTTAGGCGCTACATTAAATATCTGATCATGTGGTAACTGATTTGGTTTAAATCGTATTCAAACTGCAGTATATTTGTGACTTGCAATGTCGATGGGCGACGAGCCGTTGTATCCGATAGCGGTACTAATAGACGAGTTGAAAAATGACGATATCCAATTACGGTTAAATTCCATCAGACGTCTGTCAACAATTGCACGAGCTCTAGGGGAGGAGCGTACGCGGAAAGAATTGATTCCTTTTTTGAGTGAGAACAATGATGATGATGACGAGGTTCTTCTTGCAATGGCGGAAGAGTTGGGCGTGTTTATTACTTACGTTGGAGGTGTGGAGTATGCCAGTGTGTTGCTACCACCACTTGAAACACTTTGCACTGTTGAGGAGACGTGTGTGAGGGAAAAAGCTGTTGAGTCGTTGTGTAGGATTGGGTCGCAAATGAAGGAGTCTGATTTGGTTGACTTTTTTGTTCCGTTGGTCAAGGTTCGTATTTTTGCTTTTGATTTACAGTTTACATGTCTTCTACTAGTGTTTACTTGTGTTATCGGTTTTGGTGTTTAATGTGGGTTTTTTTTTGTGGATGTAGAGATTGGCGGGTGGTGAGTGGTTTACCGCACGGGTGTCAGCTTGCGGGTTATTTCACATTGCGTATCCTAGTGCACCAGAAGCAGTGAAGGCAGAATTGAGGTCGGTTTATAGTCAGTTGTGTCAAGATGATATGCCGATGGTCAGGAGATCCGCTGCTACTAATTTGGGAAAGTTTGCTGCGACTATGGAAGCTTCACATCTCAAGACCGACATCATGCAAATATTTGAAGATCTTACGCAAGATGGTAAGTCTAATTCCTTTATTTTATAGTGGTTAAGTTGCTCATTCTGTTTCCCTTTTGCTAACTGGTCTTTTGTTAAAAATGTTATCCTCGTTGCAGATCAAGATTCTGTGCGTTTACTAGCCGTTGAGGGTTGTGCTGCACTTGGGAAGTTGTTACAGCCCCAAGACACTGTTGCACACATTCTTCCTGTCATTGTCAATTTTTCACAGGTGAACTTTTAATTGTACCAACTCGTATTATATTCCTTTGTGGCGTTGTTAATGTTGATTAGTATCTTAAAAAGCTTAGTGTGTTCACTATATGTGGTTTAGTTGAGTCGAATAGCTGTTTTTGTTGTGCACGGTGTATGTAATTAACTTAAAAATGTAATCTGGTTCAGATGCAAATCTGAGCATATGATGGTGCATAATTCAAAGTAATAAGATATCTTTTTGTATATGTGTCAATGCTATTTCAATTGAATATCATACACATTTGGTTGTGGCAACAATTGTAGCTTATCTTCTGTATATCTGCTGTTTAAAATATTTCTTTTTCTATACACTTTGTTTCTTCTGGTATCTTACAATTCGAAGCGTATAATCTAAATCAGGACAAGTCATGGCGTGTGCGGTATATGGTAGCTAATCAGTTGTATGAGCTATGTGAAGCTGTGGGCTCTGAACCTACCAAGTATGTTTGTATTTCAGACCTACTTTTTTTTAACACTTCTATTGTTAATTTCGTAGATATATTTCAAGCACAAAATGCTGAAAAAAATATGTTCTTAAGTTTGTCTTTTTACAGTCTTATGCTGATTAGACTAATAAACAAGCCCAATTTGCTGTTTTTTAAAAAATTTATAGGTCGGAGTTGGTTCCAGCGTACGTAAGGCTACTGAGAGATAACGAAGCTGAAGTACGTATTGCAGCTGCTGGAAAAGTCACCAAATTCTCTCGGATCCTCAATGCAGAACTTGCAATTCAGCATATTCTTCCATGTGTGAAGGTTTGTCACTTTGTTGCTATATAAAGCTTATAAAACTCTATATACTTGATCTAATGTTTTTATTCAGCTATCTTACTTCTTTCCAATGACATGTAGGAATTGTCATCTGATTCTTCTCAGCATGTGAGGTCAGCTCTGGCCTCTGTTATTATGGGCATGGCCCCTGTTCTAGGAAAAGTAAGGGTTTTATTAAACTTATATTCGCAGTTGGTGTTTTGCTTGCAATGGCATTCTGAACGTTCTGATCCTTTGTTTTCTTTTAATTTGCAGGAAGCAACAATTGAGCAACTTCTTCCTATATTTCTATCACTTCTAAAGGACGAGTTCCCAGATGTTCGTCTCAATATTATCAGTAAGCTAGACCAAGTGAATCAGGTAGACACTCTTCTTTTATGTTTTAACATATGTTTTCACTTATTCTGGTATTTTTGTGTTCAATTTGGAGGATTCTTTATGTTTGGGACACTTGATCCTGGTTTTCATGTTATTATAATATTATATATGTGGTGATTCTGATGTTAGCTGTTGTTAATGCAGGTTATTGGAATCGATCTTTTGTCTCAATCTTTACTACCAGCAATTGTTGAACTTGCTGAAGACAGGCATTGGAGGGTTCGTTTGGCTATTATAGAATACATACCTCTCTTGGCTAGTCAACTAGGTGTAGGATTTTTTGATGAGAAACTTGGTGCGCTCTGCATGAAATGGTTACAGGACAAGGTTAGTCCTACTTGTGATTGTGTATTTGAGTGTAGCCCTGACCTATATGGCTATATTAACGGATATGTATTTGCAGGTTTACTCCATTAGAGATGCTGCCGCCAATAACTTAAAGCGTCTTGCAGAGGAATTTGGTCCAGACTGGGCAATGCAGCACATTGTTCCACAGGTTGGTCTCATAGTTAGTGGTGAAGGCTCACTTGACACGTGGTGACGTGGATTTGTTATTTTTGTAAATGACATTGTTTTGCTGGCAGGTGTTGGATATGGTTAACAACCCGCATTACTTGCATAGGATGACTGTTCTTCGTGCAATTTCCCTACTTGCCCCTGTTATGGGGTCAGAAATCACTTGTTCTAAGCTGCTTCCTGTGGTTGTTAACGTCGCCAAAGACAGGTGAATTTAGTTCTACATGTACATCTTCATTTTCTTTCTTTCATTGCTTAATATTTACAACAACTTTTCGATTTCAGAGTGCCGAATATCAAATTCAATGTAGCAAAGGTTTTGCAGTCCCTGATTCCCATTGTTGACCATACTGTAAGTTACTTTTTGCCCGATGTGTCACGTGTTATGCACACACGGATGAAGTTAGTAAATCTTTGTTGTTGTACAGGTTGTGGAGAGTACCATTCGGCCATGTTTGGTTGAGCTGTCTGAGGATCCTGATGTTGATGTCCGTTATTTTGCAAACCAAGCACTTCAGGCGATTGGTAACAGTATGACAAGCTAGAGAAACACACGTTGAATTAGCCACAATTTTTTTTTCTTGGAACAAAGAGACTCATTTACAAAGGTGCTTTTAGCTTACAAAGTTGTATTTTCATTCTTTTCATGATTCCTTTATGGTCTGTTTAATTTAAACAAAAGACAAAAATTTAACAATTGAGTGAATAACATTTTTAACTATTGTAGTTTGACCATTTGGATGTGTGAACTAACTGTTATACCTCAAGAACTTCGGAAAACAGAACTTTGTAGCAGGCAAGAAGATGGAAAAATTAACAGTTGAAACTTACTTTTGCACATTGTTGCCAACTATAATGGTTGTATCTGTCAACTATCATCCCTCATTCCCTCTTTTCCTTTTTCTAGTTTTGATAGTATAATTGTCATAACTGCGTTATCCCTTACCACACCGGATCTAAATGTCACTACCTCTATTAGAAGTTGAAACGCGGTCTTGGTTCTTTTTTTCTTCTCTACGCTAGATTTCAAATCATCCAGAGTTGATTACAAAGATCATCCATGTGGTTTACACACAATTGCATTAGACTTCGTTAATTACATTGGTTTTGATTTGTAACAAACTGGTCCTTTGACCTAGCGGTGGTTAATTTTTTCCCGTTAACTATCTCTTGTGCTAATTACGCAGGGCATACAAGTCATTTTACGGCCAATCATCTTCAACCTGATGTTATTTCTTGGATTTTTAATTCTAAATTAATCAACATTAGCAGACAGACGAATTAGTTCCATTTTTAACCATCAACCTTTCAAGTTGAGAGTCAATTTTAGAGGCAAGGTGTGGTCACTAAAACCGTCAAACACGCATCTACACAAGCCAAAGAGGTGCCACAATACCGGGATCCCATGCACCATTGCGCGAGTGATGGGCTTGGCTTGAACCAAGAGACTATTTGAAAAGTAGCTGTTGGTCCCCCGCCCAACGGTTAGAAATTAATTTTGTTTTCTTTCTTTAATCCCACCTTTATATATATCAGACCCTATTTAACCATTTTTCATACAACTTTCTTTGTACTCTCTACCATAAAATACTTAATAACTTCATATCACGAATCCGAATGATAATGCATACCAATACGATGATGAAGGAGGTGACATTTTCTTTTTGACAAAAGCTTATCAGTATCACCAATCGTTGCAGCAAGAAGCTCAAAGTTCGTGAACGTAATGTTGCAGAAGCACATTTGTTGGCAGACTATTTTGGTGATAATCCAAAATACCCACAGTCCAATTTTAGACGTCGAGATCCTTTAAGCAAGAAACTATTTTAGAAGTAGTCGAATGTATATCTACTTATACTTCTGATCCTCTTCCTGAGCATTTCAATATCTTTAAAGTCCGAGCCGATCCTATGGGTCAAATGGGTTTTAGTGTTATTATGAAATGCACTTCCATGAAGCCCGACTTTAATGGCATTCAAAATTTATATGCTATACATAAGAGGATTCATGGATTTTTGGGAATGCATGGAAGCATTGATTGTATGCAATGGGAATGGATTAACTGTCCAAAACCATGGCACGGGCAATTTGCAAGAAGTGATAAAAAAAAATCCAACTATAATGCTTGAAGTTGTTGCGTCGTACGATTTGTGGATTTGGCGTGCTTTTTTTGGGGTAGCGGGTTCGAATAACGATCTTAACGTTATAAGTTATTCTCCGTTATTCGACGACCTTATTGATAACATCGCCCTTGTGGTTCCGTTTGAAGTAAATGGAGTTACATATAAAAAAGAGCATTACCTAGCCAACGGGATTTAGCCACAATGGGTAACTTTTGTCAAATCATTTACGATGGCACGAGACGAGACACGTGGATTCTTTAAAGGCGACAAGAAAGTGCAAGAAAAGATGTATAAGTATGTTTATTCCAGGTTTTCAAGAAAAATTGTGTAGCCATTTTATTTGGGTTTATATGTGTGTCTGACGAGTTTTTTTGTCCTCCAAAGACGTTGAGGAATTATACAACAACGAGTGCGTGCTTACACTATCAACAAGATACGAAGAATCATATACACTGTATTGCATATGATTTTGGAATATCAATAGTTTGCAATAAGTGAATTCAACAAATTGTATATTAGTCTACAACAAAATATACAACATACCTCGCTCGAGAGATGCAATATACAACAAATGAAAGCCAAAGAATTTCGCGATAAACAAATACACGAAACTCTTCCAAGAAATATTATGGAGCATATTTGGCAACGACAATGACAACAACAAAATTAGTTTATTGATAATTTTATGTATCTTTATTATTTCGTAATTTTTTTCAAAAAATTTGTATTTTTTTTTAAATTTTCGTATTATAATTTGTACTGTATTTTTATTATTAATGAAAAATGGTTAGACCCAAACTTGTAATTTTGGCTTGAGTGACTAGTGAGATGGTATTTTGGTGTATGAGTGATAAGCGAAGTGAAAAGGAAAAATGCTGAGGTGGCTCTTTGACTTGACTCGCGACACTTGATGTGAAAAAAAAAATAAACACAAACCCCCTGATTCAATCATACCCTAAAAAATATTATGTAAATGGATGATGATGATTGTTAGAGGCGGAGTGTCACAACTCACCATTTCAGGTCATTTCCCGAACTTTGGAAAAACACTATTCATCAAACACTATTCATCAAAACACTATTCATCAGTTTACTATTCATCATTTTTGGTGTCAGTTTGACATTCCGAGAAACATTCAAAAATTTTACTATTCACTGAACACTATTCATTGCGGGAAAAGATTTCATCATTCACGTGCATTACTCATTTCATCGTAAATTTAGTTTACGGGTATTCAAATTCGCGTAACCGGATTGGTTTAGGTGCGAATTCATTTCATTAGTGTTAAGAACACTGCATACGGACTGGAGATAGTCTGCATATCATCATAACAGCATTTTCATGTTATACCACTCTTAGGATTTTCAAATTTCTATATTTAGTACATTTAACACTTTGATACTTATTTTTTTATAAATCAAAAATGAAGTTTTCTCTTGTTCTTCCTCCTAAGCCACGACCAAACCACCATATCAAGATCAAGTGATCATTTTTCATAAGTTATAACACCAAACTTGTTCCTTTTACTTGTCTAATCAAGAATCAATCAAGAAAAACACAAGAAATCCAAGCATAATCATCATCTAATCATCTCATTTTATCAAGTAAGTTATCAACTTTATTTTTACATGGATCATCTTATATTTACATGTATTTCATGAGTATCATGCTAAAAACCATGTACAACTAGCTATACCACCCTTTATTTTATCTAAAATGAAACATACAAACCCTAACTTTTTAGTTATGAATCCCCTTGCTATAATAACTTGGTTAGGAGTCCATGGCACCTTGAGAAGGTGTATGGTAGGATTAGATTAGCTATGTGGTGATTACAAGAGGTTTGGTGATGGTAGAAATTAGTTTTAAACCTTGAAAACTTGATTTGGAACATGTTTAGGACATGCTGTCCCGTTTTGTAAAAATCTGGAAAATCAGTAAACACCAAGGAAACTTTGGCAAAATTTTTAGAAAATACTTTCAAAAACGAATCCGTAGGCGAAAGAACGGATTAAAAAGAGTTAATAACGAAGAAGTTATGATTTTTGCAAGATTGTTGACGAAAAGTATTTTCTGGAAATTTGTTTGCTGTTGGACGTTTTTCAATGGACAAAAAGAGACTTTAGACGTAACCCGGAGGAGCCGAGCTTTCCAAAATATATTACTACATACTAAGACGTAACCGTGGACATAAAGAACAAGTAAAACGGACAAGTAACGACAAAGATATTCACGTTTGAATATCGGCTAAAACCATTTTATATTTGACAGCTTTTAATAAAAAGTGACACAAAAACTACGAAGTACTTTTATAAGCTAGAAATAATATTAAGTACCAAGCTTTATAACTAATGTAGTATTAGTTATTACGAGTATATTTTCATCATTTCAAGGCGATATTTCAAGGATTACAACCCGAGTATTTCAACACTAACATGGAAACATACGTTATATATATAAGTATATATATATTACAACTAGCTTATTATATTTTCTAATAGCAATATTTTTCCAAATTCTTGGATTATATATTTTGATAAAACAAGTGTTTTTCCAAAGAGTAGAGTGGTATAGGAAGCATGTGCATGGACATTCATAACATCATTTCATGATCTAAAGTAGATCGTTCATCATTCATATTAGGTTACGGCTAGTTTGCGCGCCTTGTTTTTCAGCTCATTACATGTTCATGGTACCATCACATTGGGTTGCGGCAGCTAATTGTTCATTGGTGTTCATTTCATTTCATCACAGTTTCATCAGTTAAGGTGAGTCATAGCCCCACTTTTACTGGTTTAATTACTTTACAAACTCTTTGGGGGAGATGCATGCTTAAATACTCGTGTTATACTTTTATACGATTTCAAATCCCATGGGGGAGAATACATTGCAGCAACGATTTTTGTACATGCCCAAGTATTACAAATTCCATACATTGCTTAAGTTGCCTTACTACCACTTCATAACAAGTCCCCTTTTCAATATCATGGACCGTTAATTTCAAGTACTAAGCGAGAGTGAGTGAATAGATCTATTGAGGGTGACGCCTCCATTCGTGTTTGGGTTGCTCCAACGGGACGAATGCATTTCATGTCTTATCAAATGAGTGTCTGGTAAACACTCTGTTGGGGCATTACAAAGTCTAGCTTCGGGGTCATGAGCTTAAGGGACAATGTAGCATTTTTGACATTTATGTCGGTTCACTTTATACTTGTGGCTATTGTACATACGAAAATTACTTATGGAATTACGATACTTTTCCACCACTATTACTATTGAATTACAATACTTTTGTATCAAACATATTACATTTGGCAGTGGGTTGTAAACACACAGGTTACAAGTCTCTTATGGCGGGACTTGGAACTGAGTGGATTTACGATGCCTTTGCTGGGAAATCTTCATTTCAATGCATTACATTCTTTTTCACAAGACTCTATGAACTCACCAACCATTGTGTTGACACTTTAGCATGTATTTTCAGGTTTTAAGCTATGGCACGCTACAGGAGGTTTTGGCAGGGCATGGCATGGTCATAGAAGACTCTGATTATTCATTTGGGGACCGTTTTAAACTATGTTAAGGGCCTATTTCCGCACTACTTTTAACAATGTAAATTCAACATTTTTGGTTAAAAGATTTTATTCTAAACGATTGAAATGAATACCATTTTACACTTGTTTTGTAATACCAATTGAGTTACACCCCAGCTACATGTATGCTTCCGCTGGACCCAACTTTGGGGGTGTGACAGATTGGTACCAGAGCTTTGGCTATAGCGAACTAAGTGTTTTTAAAACCTAGACTATAGCTACTTTCAAGAAAACTTAACCCTATGACCGTCACGTGCCTGCCTGCCAAGCTGAAGCCTCATTTGTGGTTAGTTGCTGACATAGGTGATGAGATTTATGTCTCATTATCTGATATATATTATATTCATTTATTATAGTTGATTACTATAATTGTCTTTCATATAAGCATGTTCACGTATCATATATATCACCGCATTATGTTTTTCCTTGCATAGTTTCATCATTTGACCTCGAGTTTGGTCATTTGCTTTTGTCTTTCAGAACGTCTTGGTATTTGTGAAGGACATAGTCTTAGTATGACTGAGCTGAGTATTTCAAAATTCATGGAACCTCGGTGGAATATAGACTGGTCATCTATATTCAACCCGGGATAGTGAGATATAGGCTGACCACCTATGTCTGACTCAGAGATGAATTTTGCAACACTGAGAATAGTTATAATAAAATTCTGTCTGGATTGAATCCTTTACTCATTTTCCAAATGTTTCATGCATGTGTGTGTATACCCTCGTTGTCAGAACATTCATACTTTTTATCACTTCGTGGATCACCGATTGGAAGCATGTCAATTGATCATTTCATCTCATGAACATTCACGTCTATGCATTATACACTTACATCACGGTATTTTCTTTTATCACAATATCATTTTGTCGCAGTTGTCACAGTCTCTTCCCTTCTCACCATCACTATCATTTCCTTTCCCCATCCCCATATATATATAGAATTATCTGACACTTTATGGATTCCTATGTCACTCATCCCTCACTACCACCAATATTGATAAGTGGATATTACCAATGACTTCCCTAGGAAAGACTTTCCATACCATCTATAAGGAGGATCCCTAGGTACGTTAAGATCATTCAAAACTCAACAGAAATCACAGGATATCACAAAACAATTCGAACCACTATCACTGGCCTGATCACCAAAAATTCCACCATCTAGAAAGTATTGGCTTGACTGAATTACAGGTTTATTTTCGATACGAGTGCTCACTAAGCAACACCATAGAGATAAATTCAACCTCTTAACCGAGACTATAGATTGAACATGTCCTCACCAATAGACTTTATCCAAACCTGTTAGACACCTATGCCTTTGTGCAGACATACATACCTGACTATTTTATCCTCTTAATACTTTCACTTTTAAATGGATTTTTCTCCAAACTACAGTTATACAAAACATATATCTTGTAAGAAATACTTTTCTGAGGCACTTATTTTGATAAACAAATTCCTTTTGGTTAATCCTTTACAAAACTATTGAATTGTTAGGAAATTTTAAACATCGATCTTTGGTAAACCATTAAAACTACAAGTTGGTAAGCAGAGTTATACAGAAAGTTCTGCCTAGGAAAGGCATGATACCATTCAGAAAACTTGGAAAGTTAAACTCGAGATATACACTGGACCATGTAATATTTCAAACAGAGTAGGCCTAGTGGCCGTCAGACTTGAGCCTTGTTAGAGAACAACAGGACTACACAACCATGTATTATCATCTTTTCAGATTAGTCACTCATAATTCCATTTGGAAAGGAATCCAACCCAAAGTCAAACATAAACCTTGCAGGAGAACAAGTAGAAATCATGGACAGTTAGGTCAAACAGTTGAAGCAAAGTCGAATTTCTATCGTTAGAGTTCGCTGGAATTCTCGAATATCATCACTTTTCACCAATATGTTTTTAGAAACCAACATAAACTGAACTTCGGGACGAAGTTCCTTTTAGAGGGGAAGACTGTCACAACTCACCATTTCAGGTCATTTCCCGAACTTTGGAAAAACACTATTCATCAAACACTATTCATCAAAACACTATTCATCAGTTTACTATTCATCATTTTTGGTGTCAGTTTGACATTCCGAGAAACATTCAAAAATTTTACTATTCACTGAACACTATTCATTGCGGGAAAAGATTTCATCATTCACGTGCATTACTCATTTCATCGTAAATTTAGTTTACGGGTATTCAAATTCGCGTAACCGGATTGGTTTAGGTGCGAATTCATTTCATTAGTGTTAAGAACACTGCATACGGACTGGAGATAGTCTGCATATCATCATAACAGCATTTTCATGTTATACCACTCTTAGGATTTTCAAATTTCTATATTTAGTACATTTAACACTTTGATACTTATTTTTTTATAAATCAAAAATGAAGTTTTCTCTTGTTCTTCCTCCTAAGCCACGACCAAACCACCATATCAAGATCAAGTGATCATTTTTCATAAGTTATAACACCAAACTTGTTCCTTTTACTTGTCTAATCAAGAATCAATCAAGAAAAACACAAGAAATCCAAGCATAATCATCATCTAATCATCTCATTTTATCAAGTAAGTTATCAACTTTATTTTTACATGGATCATCTTATATTTACATGTATTTCATGAGTATCATGCTAAAAACCATGTACAACTAGCTATACCACCCTTTATTTTATCTAAAATGAAACATACAAACCCTAACTTTTTAGTTATGAATCCCCTTGCTATAATAACTTGGTTAGGAGTCCATGGCACCTTGAGAAGGTGTATGGTAGGATTAGATTAGCTATGTGGTGATTACAAGAGGTTTGGTGATGGTAGAAATTAGTTTTAAACCTTGAAAACTTGATTTGGAACATGTTTAGGACATGCTGTCCCGTTTTGTAAAAATCTGGAAAATCAGTAAACACCAAGGAAACTTTGGCAAAATTTTTAGAAAATACTTTCAAAAACGAATCCGTAGGCGAAAGAACGGATTAAAAAGAGTTAATAACGAAGAAGTTATGATTTTTGCAAGATTGTTGACGAAAAGTATTTTCTGGAAATTTGTTTGCTGTTGGACGTTTTTCAATGGACAAAAAGAGACTTTAGACGTAACCCGGAGGAGCCGAGCTTTCCAAAATATATTACTACATACTAAGACGTAACCGTGGACATAAAGAACAAGTAAAACGGACAAGTAACGACAAAGATATTCACGTTTGAATATCGGCTAAAACCATTTTATATTTGACAGCTTTTAATAAAAAGTGACACAAAAACTACGAAGTACTTTTATAAGCTAGAAATAATATTAAGTACCAAGCTTTATAACTAATGTAGTATTAGTTATTACGAGTATATTTTCATCATTTCAAGGCGATATTTCAAGGATTACAACCCGAGTATTTCAACACCAACATGGAAACATACGTTATATATATAAGTATATATATATTACAACTAGCTTATTATATTTTCTAATAGCAATATTTTTCCAAATTCTTGGATTATATATTTTGATAAAACAAGTGTTTTTCCAAAGAGTAGAGTGGTATAGGAAGCATGTGCATGGACATTCATAACATCATTTCATGATCTAAAGTAGATCGTTCATCATTCATATTAGGTTGCGGCTAGTTTGCGCGCCTTGTTTTTCAGCTCATTACATGTTCATGGTACCATCACATTGGGTTGCGGCAGCTAATTGTTCATTGGTGTTCATTTCATTTCATCACAGTTTCATCAGTTAAGGTGAGTCATAGCCCCACTTTTACTGGTTTAATTACTTTACAAACTCTTTGGGGGAGATGCATGCTTAAATACTCGTGTTATACTTTTATACGATTTCAAATCCCATGGGGGAGAATACATTGCAGCAACGATTTTTGTACATGCCCAAGTATTACAAATTCCATACATTGCTTAAGTTGCCTTACTACCACTTCATAACAAGTCCCCTTTTCAATATCATGGACCGTTAATTTCAAGTACTAAGCGAGAGTGAGTGAATAGATCTATTGAGGGTGACGCCTCCATTCGTGTTTGGGTTGCTCCAACGGGACGAATGCATTTCATGTCTTATCAAATGAGTGTCTGGTAAACACTCTGTTGGGGCATTACAAAGTCTAGCTTCGGGGTCATGAGCTTAAGGGACAATGTAGCATTTTTGACATTTATGTCGGTTCACTTTATACTTGTGGCTATTGTACATACGAAAATTACTTATGGAATTACGATACTTTTCCACCACTATTACTATTGAATTACAATACTTTTGTATCAAACATATTACATTTGGCAGTGGGTTGTAAACACACAGGTTACAAGTCT
>JARVZY010000695.1:0-26792 GCA_030686995.1 Artemisia argyi
GAGTTATGATCCGACTTTAGGGATAGTTAGATTCAAGGAAGAGAATGATGAGATTGCCTACCAAATGCCCTACAAAATTGAGCAATACCGCCTTCTCTCTAATATAGAAAAGGAACACAAGCAAGCGGCTTATTATAGGAATGATGAGGATAGACGTAGAGGAGTTGAGTATGTGAAAAATAGGATGCTTGGTTTCTACAAAGAATGCTTGCAACTAGGTCTGGAACACAAAACTGGTTTAGAAGATGACCTAGAGAGTGAAACCAACAATGAGGTCACGTAGTAACCCATGACCTTGAGTCTAGCTACAAGACTCGTAAATAAAGAAAAGCGCTTCTTAGGAGGCAACCCATGCTTTGTGTGATTTTATTTTGTTTGTTTGTTATTTACTTCCGTATGCATGCTTTATTTTTATTGTTGGTAGATCATGTTTCTAAACTAAAGAGTGGAAATACTTTGATTTGTTGTTTTGGCCTAGTCTTAACTCCACCTAAAGGTATTTTTGCAAAAGATAAGTGTAAGGGGAAACCCAAATATGTTTTTAAGAAACAAACCGATCATAATTCTCCACAATATTAAGTGAACATGTATATTCGTATTCGTTAGAGTCAAATGCTTGTATTGAGTCATAATGAAGTTTTGCAGGATTTTCCAGGAAGTAGGGCCAAGTTTTTCCAGAAATTTTCCGGAAACTTAACATAAGAATTTCTGCAGGTCACTTCTGACGGCGTCATGAGCTTGCTCTTGACGGCGTCACGTGTAAAAATCTGGAAATTTTACCAGTTTTGTTTTTCTAACGGAGTCTTAAAGTTTTTGCTGAATTATTAAGTTTTATAATCTCCGGGAAATCTGCAAACTTCATTCCACAAGCATTATATCTTACTTTGTTTTCTAGGATTTAGTAACTTATGTAGATTGCCGCCGATTTTATGTGAGGTTGTCTTGTTTGTTTTCTCAGGATTTACAGGTTATGTATGACAAGAAGATGATTTATATTCTGGAAGGGAAGCTTTGATTGTTCATTTTCTTGGAGGAAGATCTAACCTGGCCACCTTATTATCCATACCGAGCGAATCAGAGGAGTATTTGATTTCATTCTTTTTACTTATTTCACTTTTACATTCTTTACTTGAACATTGGGGACAATGTTCATCCTAAGTGTAAGGGGAGGGTAAAATGATGATACCTTACAGATACACTTTCGCTTGAGTTTGTTTGTTTGATAGTAGATGTGTAATAAAACTATGAGAAATACTTGTTAGTGCAATTTTAGCGCCAAATTTAAATTTTTTTACAACATTTAGGAGTGAAACTTTAGCCATAGCAAGCGTCTCATGGATAGGAGATTGTATGACTAGCACACAACCGTACTTTCAGAAAAATTTTCCACCCAAATATGTGAGGTTCGCCTTTAGATTTGATAGGAAAAGCATTTACTATTAGTGCTTATGAGTGTACCGGTAGCATTTAGATTCTAGAACTTGCGTTATTGATGCATCCCGAGACCGCTAGTGAGACTACATTCGTGTAGTAGGATTTACTACATGATAAGAGGCATTAGGATCACCCTTGTGTTAAACCCGTATCATAATTACTTGACCATTTAAGTCATATTACTTGGCTAGTTAAGTCAATTAATTTTCCCCACACCCTTAGCGTTGTACTCATTTTTAGTACACGAAACCCCTAGTACACCCCTCCGAGCCTATCTTTTCGTTTCTAACTTTAAGCATTTTACTTAAAGGAAGAATTTGTTACACCCCACTTAAATGTACACCCAAATCACCTTAGCCTTCCGTCTATGCGCTCATTTCTAGTGCATTATTGTTATTTGTTAAACCCTAAGTTAACTATCTAATTGATTACATGGATGCTAAGTCGAGTCATATCCTTGTACATATTGTTTTGGGACGATTGAAACTCATGGGTAAAGTACTTATTTTATGGAGTAATGGGGAAGAACATCATATATTACCCCCATATGTACGTTAATCTTAAAAGTACTCCAAGTGTTTTAATTTTCTTAATTCGAGTCATTAGATTAGTTTATTGTAAAGTATGTAAAAATTCAAGTGTAAGGGGAATTTTCATTCCCTATGATGTATTATTTTGGATGGTAGGGTAAGAGTGTATGCAAAAAAAAAAAAAAAAAAAAAAAAAAAAAGAAAAAAAAAAAAAAAAAAAAAACATACGGTTACCATCCCGTTTCATTCTATGTTTATTTTATGTTTTGGTTATTTTTGATTTATTAGCTTAAGTCGAGTCTAGTCTTGGCTTAGCAACGCCATATTGTACATGTAATTAACCAAGATTGTTAGCTCGCCACCAGTAAAAACTGCCTATATCCAACAAAACTGTGTATTTCATATCCCTACACCTAACGTTACAACCCTTTAAAAGACCTCTTTGATAGTTTATCCTAGGTGCTTACGCCATGTGGTGGAGGTTTGATCCTTTCCCAAGCCTATGGTAATCTATTTTGCTATGACAGGTAGTGAGAGATATCTTCCGTTTCCATATTGTAAGTTATACTTTATTACACCCGAGAGATGTGAGTATCTAAACACTATTTGTGAGGTGCTTGTGTATGACCTCCGTGCTTGTCTTTGGTCTTTAGTGGAACGATTATTTGTTGTAATTACTTTTATATTAGTGTTAAATGACCCCTAACTTGTATTTTGATTAGAATAAAAGCGCATTTGCTTGAGGACAAGCAAATCTCAAGTGTAAGGGTATATGATGAGGCGAAAAATGAACCACTTTTAGGGGGTCATTTAAGCCCGGAATTGAATTTATTTGATCAAATAATGCCCTAAATCGTTCCTTTTTTGATTTTAGGTACTTTGGGAGTGAAATCTGGAAAAGGAAGCAATTCGGACGTTTTTGGAGCATAAAAGTGAAGAAAACGCCAAAGACTTAATTTTCCAAGCTGGGAACAGTGTGTGACGGCGTCAAGAGTACTTTCCTGACGGCGTCAAGAGTAAAGATCATGACGACCCAGTACAGAAATGAAGGCGTCACAAAGTAGAGCGTCAAGAGTTAAATGTGTGACGGCCTGCAAAAGTGGATAACATGACGGCGTCAGATGTAGATCAAGGCAGTCCGAGAATTATTTTGGCGGCGAGATGACGGCGTCACAAGGTTGTTATTGATGCCGTCAGCCTCTTATATCTATATATAGTTTTCTAATTTTCATTCATTAAAGAGGAACAAGTTTGGAGAAACCCTAAGGCCGAACTATATACGTATTTTACAGCTTTTTCAAGGGTTTTCAGCCCTTGAACCTTTACATGTGTTATTGAGATCAGTATTCTTTTAATTCAATCAATATGTCTATGTGTTGGTTATCTATATCTTGTGCTTGTCTTGATTCCACCATGTTAGGCTTGATTTATCTTGTATTTGCTTAGATCTAATGAAACCTAGATGTTGATTATGTGTTGATTACTTGTTTATGGTTGTATTGGATGAATGATTTCAATGTTAGGCTTAAGAAAACTGGCAGATCTCCAAATGGTAACATGCTTGAACGTCTTAGGAAACATGAACCGATGTGTACTAGGTTTTATTGGTTGTATTTAATGCATGAGTAAATTCTAATGATCCCATGTTAGGAGCTTCTTAGTCGGCTCGACATAGGAGTGAAGTAGGCACTCATAGGATTGGGGAGTTAAGTACGCCACCCCATGAATGGTATTAAGGAATACAATCTGTCATCCACGCAACTATAACAAGTAATTAACGTGTAAAAGATATCTAGGGAGTAGTGAAATCTAAGTAAACACATTTCTCCACTTATTGCTCACAACCTTAGTTTAATTTAGTTTTATTTTCATTTTTAGTATTTTATTTTGATTGCATCTTTAGTATTGGGTTAGTTGACTAGCAACTAATTCCGCCCAAATCCTTCAAACCCGAGATATTTACTTGCTTTCTAAAAAATATAAAAATACAAAAAAGAATCATCCCTCATCTCTAGAACTAGTATTTAGGTTTTCTAATCCTAGCGACACTATTCCTAGCTGAACGATCAATCCCCCGGTACTTGTCATTATACTATACTACAACGATCAGGTACACTGCCTGGTGAGGGTTGTAAGCTTCTCGAGATCCCTCGAGAGGTAAAGCCTGGTGCAATTCCTACGCATCAACCATGTCCTCTAGCATGGGTAGCTACCCACTTGATCGCTTCCCGGCGCCAACCTGTAGTTTACAGACATGATAATCACATTGGATTCTTTTGTAATTAAGTTAAGT
Organism: Artemisia argyi; assembly: GCA_030686995.1. Taxonomy (NCBI): domain Eukaryota; kingdom Viridiplantae; phylum Streptophyta; class Magnoliopsida; order Asterales; family Asteraceae; genus Artemisia; species Artemisia argyi. The sequence goes on from JARVZY010000695.1 coordinate 4,258, forward strand.
GTAGGTTGATAGGTGGAAGAAGCAGCAGATTCGGTCACAAAACCACCACCATGATAGTAAATCATCGTTGGGAATTTCTTATTTGGTACAAGGGTTTTGGGAACGTAGAGTCTCACAAATACGTCTGTTTTTAGTGAGATAACAACATCTTTAGATCGAACACCTGTCAAAGGATCAGTTCCCGGAGGCACGATATTATTTCCGATGTATCGTTCACATGTGCCATCTTTATTTATTCGCAACCAACCATGAAGCAAAAATATCATCAAATAGGGAGGGTTTGAAGCGTAATGTTAGGGCTCCTAGGAGGTATGCGAATTCTGATGTTAGTACTGGGAAAAGAACTAATAAGGGTAGTAATGGAAGTAATAATGGTACTGAGAAGGAAAACTTGGGTGAAAAGGCAGATCTAGTGATTTTGAGTCAGGATAGTGTTGAATCTGTTGAATCAGAGGTGAGTAGTAGTGCTGAGAAGAAGAGTAAAGAGGTGGATGTAGTGTATAGTGCTGTAAGTGAATCAGAGGCAGTTGTGGAATCAGAGGTTAGTGTAGCTCCAACTGAGAATACTTTTGTTGATAATAATAATGGTGATAGAGATGCAACTAAACAAAATAACATGAGGAATATCACAAATGAAGAGAATACTTTTAATGATAATGTTGGAAATAAGAGTCCCTATGTTAATGTGGTCAAAGGGAGTGTGAATAACGTTGATAATCATTTGATTTACATTGCCCCAAGGATCAATGAAGATGGTATTGAAACTGTTCTTTTTGATGATGATATTGTACAAGAAGGATGTGTGAAATGGCAAAATACTTTGTGTGGTTACTTTGTGGGACAAAATATGGGGTTTAATGAATTGAGGTATCATATTAGAAGAATGTGGGGTAAATTTGGATTCAAAGAACTAATTGTGAATGATAGTGGGATCAATTTGTTTAAATTCAAGGATAATGAAGGTATGCAAAATGTTCTTGCTAAAGGGCCATGGATGGTGAATAATAGGCCATTGTTTGTGTTAAAATGGAACCCTGAGATAGGGATGAAGAAGATTGAGCCTGTTAAGTTGCCTGTTTAGGTCAAGCTTATGAATGTTCCAATGGAGGCATGGAGTTTAAAAGGCATAAGTGCTCTAGCTAGCAGTCTAGGTAGGCCACTAATTATGGATGAAATGATAGCTAGGAGGTGTCAAAATGGGATTGGAAGGACGGATTATGCTAGAGTAATGGTAGAATTTGAAGCATGCAAAGTAATGAAAAATGAGATCAAAATTGAGTACACTGATAAGGAGAGGAAGGTTAAAGGAACTAAGATGGTGACTGTGATGTATGATTGGAAGCCAGAATGTTGTAACCATTGCAAGGTGTTTAGACATAGTTTTGAGAAGTGTGATGCTAGGCCTAGAACAGTGGAAGAAGTAAAAGCTAAGGCTGATGAAGAGGCATGGATTAAAAATTTGAATGAGGCTAGTGTTGCAAAGGCAAGTGAAGTAAAATAGGGTAATAATGGTAATTGGCAACAACAGAGAAAGGGAGGCCAACAAAGATGGAATAACCATAGGCAGGAGTATAGAGAGAAGAATGTAAATGTGGAAACAATGAAGAATGTGGCAAAAACAATGGACAGTGGAACTAGTGTTGAGAAGAATGATAAAGGGAAAGGAAAAGAACAAGTTTATGGAAATAAAACTGCTAGTAAGGATAATACAGAGACAGGAAAAAGGAAAAATCAATTTGAGGTTCTAAATGGTGTTGAGGAAAATGATGATTAGGAGTTAAGTATACTGAAGGGTAGAATGATGCTTGATTCTTTTTTCAATAAAAATTTGCAGCCTAGTTGTGTTGAATCTTGCACTTGGACACAAGATATGATACGGTACTTTAAAGACCAATGGGAAGTGGATAAAATAAAAGAGAAGGAAGCTGCTAGACAGAATCAGGAAGATGTATTGGAGAATAGGGGTGCTTTAGCTCAAACCATGACTGCAGATAATGTCATTGGAATGAGTAAGGCTGCTTTGAATTAAACCTCTTGTTTGAATTGGTGTAAGTAGGAGTTTATTTTTCTGTTTCTATGGATTTTAATATAGTTACTTGGAATATAAGGAGTATGAATAAACTGAAAAAACAAAAAGAAGTGAAAAGAATGATTGTTGAAGATAGTATTCAAGTCTGTGCTATATTAGAAACACATGTAAAGCCTCATAAGTTACCTAAGGTGTGTGAAAAGACCTTTGGGAACTGGAATTGGACTTCTAATGTTAGTCATAGCATTAATGGGTGTAGAATTAAAGTAGGATGGAATAATGATAAAGTGAATTTGATGGTTCTGAGCAGTTCAAGGCAATCAATATTATGTGAAATAGAAACCATTCCAAATAGAGTCAAAATCTTTTACAGCTTTGTGTATGCTGCAAATACTGGTAGAGAAAGAAATGAGGTCTCGATGGAGTTAAGAAGAGGTAAAAGTGTCACTTATGGGTGGCCATGGTTGGTAATGGGAGATTTCAACACTACTATTAAAACTATGGAACACTCTACTGGTGGCTCTGTGGTAACATCAGACATGCAGGACCTTATTGATTGTGTAAATGATACTGAATTGGAGGACTTATGTAGCACTGATATGTTCTTCACATGGATCAAATCACCCCTAAATCCACAAAACATCATCCTTAAAAAACTTGACAAAGCCATGGTTAATGAAAGTTTCATTGAAGCATTTCCTTATGCCGCAGCTGAATTTCTTCCTTACTTGGTCTCTGATCACAGTCCAATTAAAGTGAAATTTCCTCAATGTTTTGATAAGAAGATAAAGCCTTTCAGATTTGCTAATTACATTGCAAACAAAGAGGAATTCCTTCCAACTGTGGCTAGTGAATGGAAGAATGAGATCAAAGGTTGCAGAATGTATTGTTTAGTCAAAAAGATGAAGCAATTAAAGAGTAAGATGAATAAACTTAACTGGAAGAATGGCAATTTGTTTGAAAAAGTGAAAGCTTGCAGAGAGAAGTTGAAGACTGCTCAAAATGACCTTGATGCTAACTCACATTGTGAAACTCTTAAAAAATGTGAGGTTGAAGCTTTGAATGAATATAATGAGGCTATTAATGATGAAGAGGAATTTCTATTTCAAAAAGCTAGAGTGGACTGGATAAGCAAAGGAGATAGGAATAATGAGTATTTTCACAAGTTACTAAAAAGCAGAAGACAAAAAAGTATAATTTTATGAGAATGGTAATAAGTACATGGGAAAGGAGATGAAGGAACAATTTGTTAAACATTTTCAGAGCTTTCTAGGTGCAACTAATACAGCTGATGCTAACTGGAATTCAATGGTGTATTTGGAAACAAACTTAGCACATAAGAGGCTGCTAAAATGGTAGAAGATGTTACTGACAAAGAGATACAAATGGCTATGTTCAACATTGATGGTAATAAGGCTCCAGGGCCTGATGGGTATACATCTACTTTCTATAAAAAGGCTTGGTCTATAGTAGGAATGGATGTGTGTATGGCTGTTAAAGAATTTTTTAAAACTGGGAAACTTTTAGGTGAAGTTAATGCAACCTTGTTATCCATGGTCCCTAAAATCTCTAATCCAACCAAAGTCTCTGATTTCAGGCCAATAGCATGTTGTAATGTGATTTACAAATGCATAAGTAAGATTCTAACTAAGAGATTAAAGTCTGGATTACAAAAATTGGTTAACCTGAATCAGAGTGCTTTTATATAAGGGAGAGCTATTCAAGACAATATTCTTATTACTCAAGAAATTCTCAAAGGATATGACAGGAATAGTGGGCCTAGAAGGTGTTGTATGAAGATTGACTTAACCAAAGCATATGATACTGTGGATTGGAGATTTCTTGAACAAATTCTAATGCAGTTTGGATTTCATAATAAAATGGTTAATTGGATCATGATGTGTGTCACAACTGCTAAGCAATGTTCTGAAACGCTCAAGGCGCACTAAGGCGCAAAGGGGGTCAAAGAGCCTCGAGTCGAGGCGCAAACCAAGGCGCGGGATTCATAAATATGAGGCGCACTGTATATTTAGGTTTTTTTATAACATATGTGACAACTTATGCAGCTTAAATAACACAAAAATATCAATATTTAATGCATAATGCCACTTAATAGTTATTACATCTAACAGAGGTTGCATTTAATCCTAAAATATTAAGCAGACAACATATCAGAATCCGTGAACTACCCTAAATTCCTTAATATACATTACAATATATGAGTTTATGACTTATGAAATTTAACAATTACCATGTATCAAACTATCAACTATCAACAACGAAAAATTTATAGTTGTTTGGTAACACTTAACACTAAAGAAACAACATTTGTATCTGTTAATAAGCGACTATTCTTAGACATTAGATTACAAAAAAAAAAAAAAAAACATAGTTCTTTGTTGATTGTGTGTTTTAGTTTTTTTTCTAAAATATTAGGGTTATTAGATACTTTATAATTTAAAGGGCCAAATGTATATAACACGTAAGCTCAAAATGTATCTTACTATTAAGAAAAAAAAAAAGGCCAAAACCCCGTTACATCTTCTAGGCGCACAAATCCCCAAGGCGCTAAAGCGCAAAAATCCCCAAGGCGCTGCGATTTTTACGGGATTCATGCATGTCGTGAGACTCGATCTAAAAAAATCCCAAAGGCTGGAGCCTTGTGGGATTTAGGGAGTAGGCGCGCCTTAGGCGCGATTTTTAAAACATTGCTGCTAAGTTCACAGTATGTATTAATGGTGAGAGAAGAGGATACTTTAAAAGTGGGAGGGGTTTAAGGCAGGGTGATCCCATATCACCTTACCTTTTTACACTTGTTATGGAGGTTTTTACATTACTGATGACAAGAAATACTCAAAGTAATGGTAATTTTAAGTACCATGTAGGATGCAAAGAGCTCAAATTAACCCATCTCTGCTTTGCAGATAATTTGCTAGTAGTTTGCAATGGTGATGTGGAGTCTGTGAGTATTATTAAAGATACTTTGTTAGAATTCAGTGGTATGTCTGGATTGCTTCCTAATATGGCTAAAAGCACAGTCTTCTTTGGTAATGTCAAGGATGAGGTGAGTAGAAACATTCTTCATATTCTGTCATTTAAAGTGGTCAAACTTCCTATGAAGTACCTTGGAGTACCTCTGATCACCAAGAAGATAGGTGTAAACGTATGCAAGCAACTAGTAGAGAAAGTGAAGAATAGAGTTGAAGATTGGAAAAATAAGTACTTATCTTACGCTGGAAGATTGCAATTGATTGCATCTGTTTTGTCTACACTGAGTGTGTATTGGGCTGCAATGTTCTTACTTCCCAAATCAAGTGTTAAAGACATTGACAGAGTTCTTAAGGGATTTCTATGGTGCAAAGGAGAGTTAAGAAGAGGTAAGGCTAAAGTAGCTTGGAAAGATGTATGTAAACCTAAGAGTCAAGGAGGTTTAGGAATTAGATTTCTAAGTGAAAGGAATGAGGCTCTCATGATAAAGAATATTTGGAATATTGCTGATGGTAAAGAAACATTATGGGTCAAATGGGTACATGCTGTGAAGCTCAAAGGAAAAAGTATATGTCAAGTACAAAAAGAATACAATGATAGTTGGATGTGGAATACTTTGCTTGAACTAAGGGCTAAAGTGAGGTATAACATGGTTAAAAAGATTGGCAATGGCAAGAAGACAAACATGTGGTATGATCAATGGAGCAGCTTGGGGGTACTTAAAGACACAATTTCCACAAGAAGTATACACAATGCCAGACTTTCTGAGAACATGACAGTTAATGAAATGATATACAACCAGTGGAGATGGCCTAGTGAATGGTATGCTCAGTATCCTTTGCTCAATAATCTTGGAGTTCCTCAATTAGTTAATAAAGATGATATCACTAGGTGGAAGAAAAATGATGGTACAGTTTGTGATTTTTCTACTAAGATTGCTTGGGAACATCTAAGTCAACAAAATGATATGGTCAAATGGAATAAGGTTGTTTGGTTCTCTCAATGCAATCCAAGAATGGCTTTCATTCTTTGGATGACTATTAAAGAGAAACTACAAACCTAAGATAGATTTTTGAAGTGGAGCAATGATCAGAGTATGAAATGTCCATTATGCAAAAAAGTAAATGATTAACATGATCACTTGTTCTTTGAATGTGAGTATTCAAAAACTATATGGATAGAACTTAAATCTAAAATGGAGATTGCATTGATGTCCAATTCATGAGGGGTTTTGATTGAACAGTTTACTAATGAACCTTGTAATAACTTCATTGGTAGTGTTCTCAAGAGAATTGGATTGGCATCTAGTGTCTACTACATTTGGAAGGAGAGGAATACAAGACTGTTCACAGGTGAAGTAACGAATAATGCAAGTTTATTAAAGATCATTGAAAGTAACATTAAACTGCAACTTAATTATGAGTTTAACTGTTAAAAAGTCAGTGGAAGTGATGAGAATAGCTAAGAAATGGAATGTGGTGATGAATTTTGCTAAGAATAAGATGCTCTCTAGTGCAACAGTTCTTTAAGAGAGTGTTTGGGACATGGAGTATTGATGCTTTAGAATGCTCCTTGCTAGGTGTTCTGAGGGCCTTGTATCTTGTAGTTGTTGAAAGGGTGATTGGTTACTCAACACACTCATTAGGGGTGCCAAGAGAGGCAACTAATTTTGGGTGTTGCTCTGTCCAACTCAACTTAGTAGACAACTGCATAAAGTAGGTTTCCAGACTTTTGGTGGAGTGCCAACCTGATGATGTATATTCTTATTTTCATGGTGATGGAGGTGTGGAAATAGGAATGGGAAATGTAGTCAAGGTGGGATGTGTCCTTGGGCAACTCTGTGCAATGTGAGTTAGCTTTGTGCATACGAGTCCCAATGGAACAGGAGTTTTGATCTCCTTGTTGGTGATGCCCTGAATAAGAGCCTTTAGTGACATTTGTATGGGCTGCAAATGGAACTAGGAAGGGTGTTTGTTCAGTAGAAATGTAGTCAACAAGGGATATTTCTTCATGGTTGCCTAGATGTTAGCATGTATTTGCTAAGTCTAGAAAAATAGTGAATTTGAATCAGTTTAGTTCCTGAATGCAAGCTTTGAAAGTATCTGTTTTAGTATTTCAGTCAAATGAGCATGTTCATTTGTACTGCAGTGAATGTTTGTTGTAAATTGCTGATTCATAAATTAATAAAATTCATCATTTCAGAAAAAAATAAAAATAATAATAAAATAAAATAAAATAAAATAAAATAAAATAAAACCCATGAAAATGGATTGGAAATTCGTCGGATGATGACATATACTTTGAGTGAAGTTCGGGATTCAAATTTGTTGCTAGGTTGCATGAGTACAACGTATTCAAATGGATTATGGATCTGTTGTATCATATAAATAAGAAGTGCCTTTAATGAAGGTGCTATTAAACATCTAGGTACAATAATTACGAATGATAGGCAAGTCGTTGTCTTAATGGAAATGGTCTTTTACAGGATGATAATTATACTCCTTAAGTTATGGTGTTTTATTTACGCACAATTTATTTTTTCTTTATTTATTTGTATAGTGAAACGCTGAATTTTTTTTAATTAATCTTTATACGCCATATAGGCAATATCCTAAAATCATAAAATCTGGAGAACACATTTCATTCATCATAATAATAATAATGACTTCGATCTGAACATAAGTTTCCTCAAAACGACACATGGAATCACTATTAACATGAAGTGCGGGTGTTAACCCAACCTCTTTTGACCCATAAACTAAATACAATATGTTTAGCATCAAAAGTACCACTACTAAAATATATTGGGGCGTATATAAGCTGATAACAAAGAAGTATATATGGATGAGATGTTCGTCACGTATGCTCACGAGTATTACCGTTCTCTCAAAATCACCTTCTTTAATCTACAAGCCGAAGGTCCACTTCCTACCTGATGAATCATAAACGTAAACATAAACTTGCTATAATCATGAATACTATATAACCAAATTCTCATTGGACCCTTTTACTAAATATTCGTTATTAAAGTTAAACTAAAACTGAATTCTTGTCACTTTATCTTGAACTAGTAGTGAGCTAGGTTAAACTAGAACTATAAGGTGCTTCACGAGCACAATCAACTATGAGTGCATAATGAACACGATTATTCCAGAGAGGACTGAGTGCATAAAGCACGACATTTCCACATAGGACTCAGTGCATAAAGACGATGTTTTGACACAGGACTGGGTGCATAAAGCACGATATTTCTAAACAGAACTGATTGCATAAATCACGTTATTTTCATATAGGACTGAGTGCACAAAGCACGAATTACTCGACTATGCCCAGCAATCATCCGGTTCGAATACAAATTCGTACCTGGCTATCATCGTGTTCGTATACATGATCATTCCTAACTATTGTACTATTCATATACATGTTCATTCCTGACTACCATCGTGTTCGTATACATGTTCAATCCTAACTACCATCCAATTCGTATACATGTTCATACCTGCATATCATCCTGTTCACATGTACATGATCATACTATATCGGGCATACTACTTAAGCATTAATCATAAGCGTACATAACATATAACTACACTGCTAAACGTGTTATGGTAATCCGTTACTCACTTTAATATTTTAATTTATTTGATGGGTTAATAATCAACTTTCTTTTACAGAAAACAACATAAGATTGAATTAACTTAATATTCTATAGTTTTCAAATTATTAATGACTCAGGACGGTATAATCAGTCATGCTAAAAATATTTTAATTTATTTGTATAAACTTATACTAGCAGGGTCCCCGCGCGATGCAGCTGCGGGCACTCTGTAATTTATTTTTTTTGTTTAATAATTTATTTTATTTGTACGTTTTTTTGGCAATAGCTTTACTGATTAGGTTTTTATGACAAAAGTTTGATGAAATTTTGCTTCGTTTGTATTATTTTATTTATTATTTATTTTATGTTTTTGTTTAGTAGTTTGCTTGGTTTGTAAAATATGTGAACATATTTTAGTTTATTATGTTCTTTTTGACAATAAATTTACGGATATCAAAAATTTCGTTTAGCTCGTGTCCGTTCGGGCTCGAGCCCGTTTGACCCGTGCCCGTTCGAGCTCGAGCCCATTTGGCCCATTGCCCGTTCGGGCTTAAAAATTTGTATAATATGCTTTATTATTTGTATTAGTGACATTTAATGCAGGAATTGTGTTTAAGTTGGTTGTACAATATGCTTGATAATTTGTATTTCTTATGTAAGGGGTGTTTTAATAAGTGTATTAATTGTATTTATTGACTATTTAATTAATTGTATTTAATATACATAATGATCAATTTTAAGTCATTAATTTTAAACTTTAATGGCAAAAATAAAGTGGTGTGTACTTTAAGTTTCTAAACGTGTAAATGTCTAATTATATTTCATTTATGGACTTATGGTATTAATTGTCAAATTGCGTTTGAATCACTTGTACTTTAAGCTTCTAAACTTGTAAGGCTTAATTTTAAGTATTTTAATTATAGTAGTCAGATTATGGCTAGTGATTATATTTCACTAATTTATGAATAATGTGTAGGTGGATGCAAGAGAATATAATGCTATCATTAGTATGAATTTTGTTCTTAATGACAATTTTATATTCTTTTTTACATAACATTCATATACATCATAAAATGTGTCAGCACGGATTCTTACACTTATGAAAATAGTGTAATTTCTTTGAAACACTTGTATTTGCATACATGATATTTTTATTTATGTCTTTCTTATTTTGCCACCATTAGTAGTTTGACATTTTTCTTATTGCTTCAACTATATCCTTGACCAAGATATATGATCTTAAAATTTTTATCATTATATAATCAAATTCACTTGAGGGGATAATATCTTATTGATAGTGCGTTTTTGAGTGCGTATCAAAAATATACACAAAGTAGACGTGAGTGAAATTTGCTAATTAATCTTTAGGAAAAGTTTAACTTGCAAAAAACTCGTGAATACAATATATATATATATATATATATATATATATATATATATATATATATATATATATATATATGTGGTTGATGAGGCGAAAAATGATCCATTTTTAGGGGGTTATTTAAGCCCGAATCCGAATTTATTTGATCAAATATTGCCCTAAATCGTTCCTTTTGTGCTTTTAAGTACTTTGGGAGTGAAATCTGGAAAAGGAAGCATTTCGGACGTTTTTTTAGCATAAAAGTGAAGAAAACGCCAAAGTCTTAATTTTCCATGCTGGGAACAATAGGTGACGGCGTCAAGAGCAAATCCTTGACGGCGTCAAGAGCAAATTTCATGAATTTCCATGACGACCCAGTAGAGTTTTGACGGCGTCGCGTGAGAAGGGCGTCAAGAGTAAAAGAGTCATGACGGCCTGGAAGTGTCTAAGTCTTGACGGCGTCAGAAGTAGATCTAGGCAGTCCGAGGAGAGTTTTGGCGGCGAGGTGACGGCGTCACAAGATTACTCTTGACGCCGTCAGACCTGTTTTTCTATATATAGTTTTCTAATTTTTCACATTTGAAGGAGAAGTTTTGGAGAAACCCTAAGTACGATTTTGGTGCAACTTTTACAGGTTTTTCAAGGGTTCCAAACCCTTGATACCTTGCATTGTAATTGAGATAAGTGTTCTTCTAATTCAATCAATATGTCTATGTGTTGCTTGTCTATATCTTGTTCTTGTCTCAATTCCATTATGCTAGGCTTGATCTCTTTTGTGTTTGCTTAGATCTAATGAAACCTAGATATTGATTATGTGTTGATTACTTGTTTATTCTTGTTTTGGGTGAATGATTTATATGTTAGGCTTAAGAAAACTGGCAGATCTCCAAATGGTAACATGCTTGAACGTCTTAAGAAACATGAACCGAGGCGTACTAGGTCTTTATTGGTTGTATTTAATGCATGAGCCACTGTTTACAATCCCTATAGTTGTGCTGGGCATGGTGTAGGAGGAGATAAGAGCTCATAGAATTGGGGAGTTATGTATACCACCCCATGAATGATATTAAGGAATACGATCCGTTATCCATGCAATTATAACAAGTAATTAAACGTGTAAAAGATATCTAGGGAGTAGTGAAATCTAAGTAAACACATTTTCTCCAATTACTGCTCACAACCTTAGTATAAATTAGTTTATTTTCATTTTTTGTATTTTATTTTGATTGCATCTTAGTTTTGGGTTAGTTGAATAGCAACTAATTCCGCCCACTCTTCCAAAAACCGAGATTTTTACTTGCTTTCCATAAAATATAAAAACACAAAAATAATCATCCCTCATCTTTAGAACTAGTATTTAGGCTTTCTAATCCTAGCGACACTATTCCTAAGCTGAACGATCAATCCCCCGGTACTTGTCACTATACTATACTACAACGATCAGGTATACTGCCTGGTGGGGGTTGTAAGCTTCTCGAGATCCCTCGAGAGGTAAAGCCTGTTGCGATTTCCACGCATCAAGTTTTTGGCGCCGCAGCCCGGGGAATAGTTATTGTCTAGGTTAGGATTTCTTTTTATTAGGTCTACTTGCTAGATTCCTTTCTAGTAAGATTTTATTTTTATTTTTAGGTTTTCTTTAGTCTATCTTATTTCTTTGTGTTTTTGTTCGTACTAGTGTGGTCTTTATGGAATCAAAGAGTCGCCGTTTAGAAATTAGCAAGAGGCTTATTGCGCATAAAAGAATAAAGAGAGAAGCTAACACATTTAAGAAATTCATTAAGCCTCTCCAAATGAAAATTGAGTTCACAAACTTCGCTCCAACCCTGGATGAATTAAGTTACCACAAGTTCATCTTACAACATCCTTGCCCCTCGAAATATAGAAAGACACCATGGATTAGGAGGCATAACTTCAGGAACATTAAGATTCCCTGCATGATTGGGTACATGTCTAGAGAGCATACATACATTGACTTAAAAGCACCCATGAATATCATGTCTAGGCTCTATTACAATTGGATAATGAACGATGATTAAGCCCTAGAAAAGACCCTTACAATTCTAATAGGTTATGTAACTTTGTTAGGAGAGTTAATGGGGTACACATCTTTTTAGGAAATTTTACTTATCAATGTGACTTTATAATCCTAGAAGATGTCAGAGGCATTATTGATCCACACCTTGGAGAAATAGTTTTAGGACAACCTTTTGTTGAGAAAACTAAGATGTATTACGACCATGAGAAGGGGATAGCTCAGTTTACTGATGGGATGGAGAAGGTCACTTTTATGATGCCTCACATGAAGGAGGAATTAAAGGGCATCAAGAATCTACAGATTGATGAAATTCGACCTTATGAGGTTAAGGAAGATGGAATCACTGATGAAGCCTATTGTGAGAGGAGGAAAACATATTATTCGGGTTGCGTGAATCTAGGCCCGGAATACAAGCGTGATGAGAATTGGGTTAGATGTTTTGAGTTAGCACAAAAGTGAGAAAGGAAAACGTAGTAACCCATAACCTTGAGTCTAGCTACAAGACTCGTAAATAAAGAAAAGCGCTTCTTGGGAGGCAACCCATGTTTTGTGTGATTTTATTTGTTTGTTTGTTATTTGCTTCCGTATGCATGTTTAATTTTTATTGTTGGTTGATTATGTTTCTCAATTAAAATGTGGAAATACTTTACTTTGTTGTTTAGCCCTAGTCTTAACTCCACCTAAAAGTATTTTTGCAAAAGATAAGTGTAAGGGGAAACCCCAAATATTTTTTTTAAGAAACAAACCGATCATGATTGTCCACAATATTAAATGAGCATGTATATTCGTATTTGTTAGAGTCAAATGCTTGTATTGAGTCATAATGAAGTTTTGCAGGATTTTCCAGGAAGTAGGACCAAGTTTTTCCCGAAATTTTCCGGAAACTTAACATAAGAATTTCTGCAGGTCCATTCTGACGGCGTCAGAGGTTTACTCTTGACGGCGTCAGGAGTTAAAATCTGGAAATTTTACCGGTTTTGTTTTTCTAACGGAGTCTTATAGTTTTTGTGAATTATTAAGTTTTATAATCTCCAGGAGATCTGCAAACTTCATTCCACAAGCATTATATCTTATCTTGTTTTCTAAGATTTAGAAACTTATATAGGATGCCGCCGATTTTACGCGAGGTTGTCTTGTCTATTTTCTCAGGTTTTACAGGTTATGTACGAAAAGAAGATGATTTATATTCTAGAAGGGAAGCTTTGATTTTTCGTTTTCTTGGAAGAAGATTTAACCTGGCCATCGTATTATCCATACCGAGCGAATCAGGGGAGTATTTGATTTCATTCTCTTTACTTTTTCACTTTTACATTCTTTACTTGAACATTGGGGACAATGTTCATCTTAAGTGCAAGGGGATGGTAAAAAGATGATACCTTACATATGCACTTTCGCTTGAGTTTGTTTTGTTTAATGGTAGATGTGTAATAAAACTATGAGAAATACTTGTTAGTGTAATTTTAGCGCCAAATTTAAATTTTTTTACAACATTTAGGAGTGAAACATTAGTCATAGCAAGCGTCTCATGGATAGGAGATTGTATGACTAGCACATAACCGTATATTCAGAAAAAATTTCCACCCAAATATGTGAGGTTCGCCTTTAGATTTGATAGGAAAAACATTTACTATTAGTGCTTATGAGTGTACCGGTAGCATTTAGATTCTAGAACTTGCGTTAGTGATGCATCCCGAGACCGCTAGTGAGACTACATTCGTGTAGTAGGATTTACTACATGATAAGAGGCATTAGGATCACCCTTGTGTTAAACCCGTATTATAATTACTTGACCATTTAAGTCATATTACTTGGCTAGTTAAGTCAACTAATTTTTCCCACACCCTTAGCGTTGTACTCATTTTTAGTACACGAAACCCCTAGTACACCCCTCCGAGCCTATCTTTTCGTTTCTAACTTTAAGCATCTTACTTAAAGGAAGAATTTGTTACACCCCACTTAAATGTACAACCAAATCGCCTTAGCCTTCCGTGTATGCGCTCATTTTTAGTGCATTATTGTTATTTGTTAAACCCTAAGTTAACTTTCTAATTGATTACATGGTTGCTAAGTCGAGTCATATCATTGTACATATTGTTTTGGGACGATTGGGACTCATGGGTAAGTACTTATTTTATGAAGTAATGGGGAAGAACATCACTTATTACCCCCCATATGTACGTTAATCTTAAAAGTGCTCCAAGTGTTTTGATTTTCTTAATTCGAGTCATTAGATTAGTTTAATGTAAAGATTCAAGTGTAAGGGAAATGTTCATTCCCTATGATGTATTATTTTGGATGGTAGGGTAAGAGTGTATGCAAAAAAAAAAAAAAAAAAAAAAAAAAATCCAAAAATCAAGAAGAAGAAAAAAAAAGAAAAAAAATATAGAAAAAAAGAAAAAAAAAAGAGAAAAAACATACGGACTACCATCCTGTTTAATTCTATGTTCATTTTATATTTTTGTTATTTTTCATTTATTAGCTTAAGTCGAGTCTAGTCTTGGCTTAGCAACGCCACATTGTACATGTAATTAACTAAGATTGTTAACTCGCCACCAGTAAAACTTCCTTTATCCAACAAAACCGTGTATTTCATATCCCTACACCTAACGTTACAACCCTTTAAAAGACCTCTTTGATAGTTTATCCTAGGTGCTTACGCCATGTGGTGGAGGTTTGATCCTTTCCCAAGCCTATGGTAATCTATTTTGCTATGACAAGTAGTGAGAGATATCTTCCGTTTCCATATTGTAATTTACACTTTATTACACCCGAGAGATGTGAGTATCTAAACACTATTTGTGAGGTGCTTGTGTATGACCTCCGTTCTTGTCTATTGGTCTTTAGTGGAACGATTATTTGTTGTAATTACTTTTATATTAGTGTTAAATGACCCCTAACTTGTCTTTTGAGTAGAATAAAAGCGCATTTGCTTGAGGACAAGCAAATCTCAAGTGTAAGGGTATATGATGAGGCGAAAAATGATCCGTTTTTAGGGGGTCATTTAAGCCCGAATCCGAATTTATTTGATCAAATATTGCCCTAAATCATTCCTTTTGTGATTTTAGGTACTTTGGGAGTGAAATCTGGAAAAGGAAGCAATTCGGACGTTTTTGGAGCATAAAAGTGAAGAAAACGCCAAAGTGTTAATTTTCCATGCTGGGAACAGTAGGTGACGGCGTGAAGAGCAAATCCTTGACGGCGTCAAGAGCAAATTTCATGAATTTCCATGACAACCCAGTAGAGTTTTGACGGCGTCACGTGAGAAGGGCGTCAAGAGTAAAAGAGTCATGACGGCCTGGAAGTGTCTAAGTCTTGACGGCGTCAGAAGTAGATCTAGGCAGTCCGAGGAGAGTTTTGGCGGCGAGGTGAAGGCGTCACAAGATTACTCTTGACGCCGTCAGACCTGTTTTTCTATATATAGTTTTCTAATTTTTCACATTTGAAGGAGAAGTTTTGGAGAAACCCTAAGTACGATTTTGGTGCAACTTTTACAGGTTTTTCAAGGGTTCCAAACCCTTGATACCTTGCATTGTAATTGAGATAAGTGTTCTTCTAATTCAATCAATATGTCTATGTGTTGCTTGTCTATATCTTGTTCTTGTCTCAATTCCATTATGCTAGGCTAGATCTCTTTTGTGTTTGCTTAGATCTAATGAAACCTAGATATTGATTATGTGTTGATTATTTGTTTATTCTTGTTTTGGATGAATGATTTATATGTTAGGCTTAAGAAAACTGGCAGATCTCCAAATGGTAACATGCTTGAACGTCTTAAGAAACATGAACCGAGGCGTACTAGGTCTTTATTGGTTGTATTTAATGCATGAGCCACTGTTTACAATCCCTATAGTTGTGCTGGGCATGGTGTAGGAGGAGATAAGAGCTCATAGAATTGGGGAGTTATGTATACCACCCCATGAATGATATTAAGGAATACGATCCGTCATCCATGCAATTATAACAAGTAATTAAACGTGTAAAAGATATCTAGGGAGTAGTGAAATCTAAGTAAACACATTTTCTCCAATTACTGCTCACAACCTTAGTATAAATTAGTTTATTTTTATTTTTTGTATTTTATTTTGATTGCATCTTAGTTTTGGGTTAGTTGAATAGCAACTAATTCCGCCCACTCTTCCAAAAACCGAGATTTTTACTTGCTTTCCATAAAATATAAAAACACAAAAATAATCATCCCTCATCTTTAGAACTAGTATTTAGGCTTTCTAATCCTAGCGACACTATTCCTAAGCTGAACGATCAATCCCCCGGTACTTGTCACTATACTATACTACAACGATCAGGTACACTGCCTGGTGGGGGTTGTAAGCTTCTCGAGATCCCTCGAGAGGTAAAGCCTGTTGCGATTCCCACGCATTAGTTGTACCGGGTAGTGATTACCCGGGTCGTGTCCCAACGAGGTGTGAATGAGCAATATCGTGTGAGATTCGTGATTAAAATGCTTGTATGGATGATGAGAGATTATTTGGTATTGTGGAATTACGAGAAATTGCAAATAACGTATGAAAAATAAAATTAACGCAACTAAAACATGAATTCGAACAAGGAATGAAAATTAAAAATTAAAAACTAATTAGGATACTACGGGAATGGAAATTAGGAAGCTAGGGAACCCTAAACGTAAATTAATTGTAAAAACGTACAAGTTAATTTAAGAAAAACGCGAGTGCGCGAAATAAAAAGTGATTTTAATGCTATGCTAATCCTACGGGGGTAAAAATTATTTTTCTACGTTCTAAAAGCTTTAAAGAAAATTTTTGAAAGAAGAAAAATATTTTTTAGATTTTTATATTTTTATAATAAATTAAACACTAAAATAATAAAATAAGTCCTAGAAAAATAGTAACACTATTTAGAAATATGTGATTTTTTTTGGGAAAGTATAATACTAAATACAGAAACAGGGAAAAATAAGAACCTGAAATAAGCAGTGCTAAATAAGCAGCAATAAGCTATTCTAAAAACTGATAAGTGAATAAGCATAAGGTACTGATGAGTGTCTAAATACTCATCATTTTATACTAATCTGAGCTGCCAAAACATACAAAAACACTCTAATATGCATCAAAATACTTAAAATATCTTAGAGATGTGTTTTATATGTTTCAAACACAAAATATGCAAAAACAAATGAAAAACGTACAAAGTTTGCATAATTGGCAGTTTCAGTCCCTCAAGTTTCATATATTTGCAAAAATAGTCCCTGGTGAATAAAAACTTGTACAAATGTCATCAAAGGTCCTTTTTAATCATAAAGTTACACATTTAGTCCTTTGGTGCAAAGTTTCATAAAATTACAAGTTTAGTCCCTATACTTTGGAAATTGACAGAAATGATCCCTGGGATTTAAAAACTTTGAGAAATTCAATTTTGGTCCTTGTACTAATAATCTTTTGCAGGAATGGTCCTTCGTGTGAAGTTTGGTGGAATTACATAATCAGTCCCTGAAGTTTGGTGAATTGTCAGTTTTAGTCCCCGGGTATTTAAAAAATGAAAAAACATCAAAAATACCCTTGTACTATTCACCCTTGTCAAGTTTGGTCCCTATGAGAACTTTGATAAACTTACAAAACCAAACCCTTAACTTTTGCCAAATTACATAATTGGTCCTTGTTAGTTAACAATACAAACGGACCCTTTTGTTATTTTACTAAAACCAAACAAAACCCAATCCATATACACATCCCCAGCCCACCTTTTTCCAGCCCAATCCCAAGCCCAGTCCACCCCTTGGTCAAACCCGGTCAAAACCACAACACCACCCAGTCATCCCTTCCCTCCAAAAACACCACCACCACTGGTATTCCAAAACCACCACCACCACCTGTCCCAACTTGCTCCCCACACTTCACCACCTCACCCTCCACCTCACACAACACCTCAAACCCCATTAATGCCCCTAATACCCTCTCCACGCAACAAACAGTACCCACAAGACTTTTGCCGCCAAAAAGCATTTTAAACGGTTAGGATTGATTGGACCATATCCATGGCTACAAAATGGTGGGAAATACCCCAGTGGGTCCCACAAGCTCAGAAAAGGGCTACAAAAGAGATGAGAAGCTGTGATGAAAGATTATTAGTTTAGGTTTAATTTAATTAGGTCGTAGGTAGTGTAATCTTTAAATTCAGTTGTAATTTAAATCAAACAAGCTTGTATCAGTTAAATTTCATGTATTACAATCTTTAATCAAAGTTAATTTCAAGTTTCATTGGTTATCTCAGTTTATTCATTTTCAAGATTGCTCAAAAATCTCAAAAAGTTGTTTGATATTGTTAGTTGTTATTAAGTAAGTTCAGAAGCTCATATAAGCTTTGACAAAGCTTAATTAAGCTTTGGAAAACCTTAGTTGTTTGTTTAACTCATAAACAGAAAAATTCATAAAAAAATCAAATAAATAGTGAAAAATATAAAAATCTAGTTACAAGCAGTTTGGAAGCAAGGAGCAGGGTGTTATTTGGATGAACATGGTTTAGAATCCTATGGGGGATACTAGGTTGTGATCTTGGTCTTGGTTTCATCATCTCAGTCCAATTCCATTTGTAAGCTTTTATACCCATTTTTACTATTTTACTGAATGAGTATTTAATCAGCTTAGACTTTAGTAATTTTAGGTTTCTATATTGTTTATTAGTTATAATATTAATTAAATTCAGTATTGTTTTCATTGGAAATCATTTGTACTAAAAACCAAAAATCTCACAGTGAAATACTCAAGTTTGACAAACCTGTGTATTTTACTTATGGCATGATTGATTTGTGTTCATTTGATCTTAGTTAAGCATAATTTAGTGTTAGGAATCAGTTTTATAGATTAAAATCTTGTCTAGCTTTGAGAATCTTACAAACAGTCATTTAAAGGTGTGTTTGGCTCAGCTTGTTACTGAGTGTGTTTGGTATCATTAGTCATCTAGGTTAGTTTACTCATGTTACTTTAGGTCATACTAGGTTATAGCAATCTTAAAACTCAGGCATTAAACCACAAAAAGTCAAAACCACAATTGATCACCCCTCACAGTTAACTGTGAGGGATTTGTGATCCACAAACCCACCCATTACCTTATTAGTTGTAGCTTTAGCTTATTTTAGGTCTACAATAGCTTAATATAACTTATACAATCTGTAGTGATCCATAGAATTTCACATAAGTCAAACTAGCAAGTTTCACTAAAAAGTCAATTTGTGCATCTCAGATTTTCTCAAATATTGGGATAATTGTTTAGAATTTAGGAATAGGTTTTAGGCATTGAAACTTTTTGTAGTATTAATCTACCAGTCCATCTTTAAGATTCAACAATCCTTATGTTTTTAGGATTTTTCTACTGGGTCCCACTCAAGCCCAAACTTGCTTGCAGGGAGAACATCTCCCCTGCACACCAGATATCATGCCAACACCACCACTTTGGTGGTGTTTTGTGGCCATCTCAGTGGGCCCCACACCCTCTAGTTAGTTTCTTTGAACCCCCCTCCTACCAGGGAACCTAGATTGACCACTTGTTTGACTTGAATCACTGTGGACCCCACCTAAATAAGCCCATCAAGTTTGTCCCATTCTGTGTTCTAATTCAGTTTTTGGATTAGCTTAATTGTGCTTATTAGCTTATCTACTGAGCTTATTTGACCAATTTAAGTTTTGACAAGTCCATAAGACTTATTTGAACCAGAATATACCATAGTGGGTCCCACACAAGCTCATTTGAGCTTATTTCCCATCTCAGTCAACAAAAGTCAACTGTGGAAGCAATAAGCTTCCACAGTGCTTATTAATAAGCTAGAAATTAGTTGTTTTTACAAAAGTTGCTTATTTTTATATATAATATAGTTTTGTAAAATAAAAATCAAGAAAAATCAACATAAAAATAAGTGATAGTTTCTATTTAATTTAATTTAATTTTAATTTTCATTTTTAGATTTTTATTAAGTAATTTGTGTTTTTATATTTTTATTAATTTCATTTTAGGTTAAAGTAATTATAATAATTTTCTTAGATTTTTATATTGTCATTTGATATTTATTAGAATTAAAAATAGTTTTAATTAATAATTAATAAATAAATAAGTTTTAAATAGAATAATTAATTTTTATACAGCAACACCTAGTTTTTATATTTTTTATAGCTTTTATAAGTTATAATATAGTTTTATAAATTTTTTCATAATTTTCTAAGTTAGTTTAGTATTATTTGTAATTTAAAATAGTTTAATTAGTTTAATTAAGATAAATAGTTTTTAATTAATAGAAAATTCATAAAAAGACAAAAATATTTATTTTTATTTTTTATACTTTCTTCAAGTTCATTTTTAAGTTTAGAAATTATTTTTATAAATTTTTAGTTTAATTTGTAGTATTTATAATTTTTAGTTTTAATTAAGTTAGTTTTAATTAAATAGTTAAATAAGTTTTTAATTAAATAATTAATAATAAATAATATAATAATCTAAAAAATGGTTTTATTTTTAGTTTAATTTTATTTTAAGTTTAAAGTTTATAGAATTTTCAATTTTAACCCTTATAGTTTATTTTTCCTTAAAACTCACCTTTTTCTCAGTACGCAGTCGCGTCTGAGTTTTAAATTGGTGAACGTTTTAACGTTTTAGATATCTAGGTTTTACGTAATCGTTTTAATAGTTATTTTAAGTTATAAAACCCTAGTTTAAACACACACACACATCTTATACCTTTCCTGTTCACATTCACTAATCACAAGATTCGTTTTTAATATCATCACAACCTCGTTGGGACATTACGACTCGGGAAAACACTGTATTCCTCGGAAGCATTTGCCTCAGCTGTTTGACTATTACAGTTGGCCATTCACAAGTGGCTGATCAATAATTATCTGACCGTTTGAGGCGAATCAGGTACCCCTACTATATTAAATTTAAAACTAAAGGAAACCAAACAACAAAGAATAGATGACACAGATGGTTGTGTGGTTGCTGTGTGGTGGGAGTGACCCAGGTTCGATTCCTGGTGCACGTCTTTTTATTATTATTATTATTATTATTATTATTATTATTATTATTATTATTATTATTATTATTATTATTATTATTATTATTATTATTATTATTATTTTTGATTTCTGAGAAAGAGTTTGAAAAGCAATAAAAGACCAAAGGTTTTTGTGCAGAATACTTTTCTAAAAACTAGGTGTAAGCTAAATTAAGTTTGAATGAGACAGCATGTTGTACTAAATCAAGAAACATGAATTTGAAAACTATCAAACTAACTTGAAAACAAAAAAAAAACTACAACAAGCTGCTATAAGCTACTCCAAAAAATGAATAAGCTAATGGCTAACCAAGGGAATCCTAAATAAGCACTAAGGGTACATAAATAAGCAGTTGGAAAGCAATCTTAAAAGCACCTAATAAGCAATAAACAAACATACTTACCCTATGGCTGCAGTTGGGGAAAAATGGACAGAAACGCCGCTAAAAAAAATCTTAAAAATTCAAAAAAAATATGAGAAACTAGGATACCATCCATTTAACTTGCGTACCAAATTTCGGGTAAAAATGACTTATAACGAACGAATGAAAAATCAAAAACCACTTCTGGTCTGCACATTCTCTTGACAGATTCAGCTCTAAACGGGCTAGTTTGGGGCTGAAAATAAGCTGTAAGCAATAAGCAAAAGGCACCAAAAAGCTCACTCACCTAGAGACTAATCACCAGAGAACATGTATGTAAAGTTACAGCTAACTTGGAGCTTTTATTGGGCTTATATAGGATCTGATATAGGGCTATTTGGGATAGTTTTTGACAGCAAATGGGTGTAAAATGGGGACAAAAATTGAGTTTTTTTGACCCATGAAGTCAAAGGCAGGTATATGTACTACTACCCTAACCTATTGTGGACTAATCTAAGACAAAAGAAACAACAACTAAGAGCTAAACTCAATTCTACCCTATCTACTTAGAGGAAAACAGTTATGATGAAAATTTTAGAGGAAAAAAAACTTTGAATCTACTTGAAACCACTGAAATTTACTTGTAAACAACTGAGAACAACAAGCCTGAGCTGATCTAAGTAAAAAAAAATGAACTAAACAAATTCTTGGACCAAGAAATCTCTTGTCCCAAACAGTCCTTTAGAGGGGACTATTTTGGGGTTTAAGGCTGAGCAAGTTGATTTGGTCTAAAGTTTTGAAACACAGAGTTTAATTGAAGCTTAATAACACTTAAATGAGCAACTTGTCAACACAAAAGAAGCAGTTTAAATAAGCAAGGGACATAAGCAGTTAAGCTAAATTGAAACAGTGAGATTGCGAAGTTCTTAAACTATCTCCAATCTACCCAATAAGCATATAAGGCAACACTGCACTAAATAACAATAATAAACAAGAATGAACAGAGATAAGTATTGAGCAGGGCAATAAGCTGAGTAAAAATTAGATTTAAAAGCTGTAAAGGAAGGAACTTAGAAAAATTTAGAATGCTTTAAATTAAAACTTTCATTAAAAAGGTACATCAAGACTAAAATTAACATAAGAA